>QMIH01000901.1:214261-232030 GCA_003987875.1 Clarias batrachus
TTTTTTCTCGGCTTTCTTCGCTGTACGAGGCATATTCAAAAAAGATTGTGGCCAAAAGGATTCCAAAGACCACAGTCACATAACCAAAGCCGTGAAATTGCGTCCGAAATTTATGAGAAATTACCAAATAATTTACTGAGTGGTGCGGGAGCTAATGAGAAACGCTGCTACTCTATATCCGCCATCTTGCGCCCCCCTCTGCCTGTTCTCTGACCACGTTTAATCCTCGCCCCCCTACCAAGCTCATGCTGTCATCCATACACCGGCTCTGCACGCTCCGGCTTCACTCCACGCCTCAGACTTCTTGCACCGGCACACGGCTGAGGTTACACGCTGGCTCTGCGCACTTCCGCATTCTCCAGAGGAGCGTCAGACACATCGCCACTCGCCTCRGCGCACTCTTGCCAGTACTACGTGCTTCTGCATTACAGCAAGAATTTTCCTGCTCACCCCACAACGCGGAATTCACAATACAGCTTCAAAGCACCACAAAGTGAATCACAAGCACTCTTAAACGTCTCTTCAATCGGCATACACTCCCAACTTCTGCACTTGGATCCACAACGCCCTCTAGCGAGCCTGACATATTAAACTAGCCAAGGGACTGGATCCAGCAGAGGCAGCTCACCTGAGGGGGGCATTAGAGGGCCAAGGAGCCCTCTTAGGCACTCATCAACAGGAAATTACTCAACACACTAATACTTTGCAAACCATCACTGAAACTCTGCAATCCCTCTCCGCTCAGGTTGAAAACCGACCTCCTCCTGCACCCACTCCCCGAACCCCTCCTCCTCCGATGTTTKCCCCCGCTCAGGAGCCACGCCTCCYTGCTCCACCTACTTATGATGGGAACCCAGCACTTGTTCTTTTTTGTCCCAATGCTCCCTAGTTCTAGAACTACAGGCTACGTCATTCCCCCCTGAATGCTCCAAGGTTGCCTACATTATCACCCTTCTTAATGGAAAGGCGAGAGAGTGGGGGACGGCATTATGGGATGCCCAAGTTCCATGTTGTTTTACATTTAAAACCTTTACGGATGAAATGAGGAGGGTTTCAAATTCACCGGGGGCTCCGGTCAGTWTCTGACTACGCCATAGATTTAGGGACCGTGGCTCCCCGGGCTCATAGACCCAATTAAAGATGAGCTGGCGGCTCGGGAGCTTCCCTCAGAATTCCCTTTACCGTTCAGGCCCTTGATGGTAGCAGACTCTCCCATTACTCATCGCACAACTCCCATCACCCTACAGTTTTCTGGAAATTACATCGAGACCATATCATTCCTTATTGTCCAAAATGCTCATGCACCCCTTGTTCTGGAACTCCCATGGCTAAGACTTCATAACCCCCACATAACTCCTTTGGGTTAAAAGGAGCATCCTTGTTTGGAGCCCCGCCTGCCTCTCCTCATGTCTACACTCAGCCCACATGGGCCGAACCTTGTCCGCACCACGAGAGGAGATCCCCGACTTAGCCAAGGGTCCCACTGTATACCATAATTAACGGCAAGTGTTCAGTAACGCCTCTCCTTACCACCTCACCACCCCTATGACTGTGCCATTGACCTGCTTCCCGGAACCTTTCCACCCAAGATACGACTCTACTCCCTTTCTCGCCCAGAGAGAGAGGCCATGGAACAATACATTAATTAATCACTCGCAGCAGGGATTATCCGTCCATGATCGTCACCGGCGGGTGCATGTTTCTTCTTTGTAGAAAAGAGAGAAAAGTCCCTCAGACTCTGTATTGACTACAGAGGTTTGAATGAGATCTTCATAAAGAACCGCTATCCCCTCCCGCTGATGTCTTCTGCCTTCAAACTCCTTCAGGATGCGCGTGTATTCACCAAGCTTGATTTAAGAAATGCCTATCATCTCGTCAAAATATGGGAGAGTGACGAGTGGGAGACTGCTTACAACACACCCACAGGCCACGATGAATATCTAATAGTCCCGTTCGGTTTGACCAACGCACCAGCCATGTTCCAGGACCTCATCAATGACGTCCTGAGGGATTTCCTCAATGKTTTTGCCTTCGCTTACCTGGATGACATCCTCATTCTGCTGGAAAACAAGCTCTATATCAAGGCTGAAAAATGTGAATTCCATGTCACCTCCACCTCCTTTTTGGGTTACTTCATCTCCCCTGATGGCACCCAGATGTACCCCACCAAGGTCAAAGCTGTTACGGACTAGTCGGTACCTTCTTCAAGGCGTGAGCTTCAACGTTTCCTGGGATTCGCCAACTTTTATAGTCACTTCATCCAAAGTTATAGTACGGTGGCAGCTCCACTTACAGCACTCACCTCTTCCAAAGCCCCTTTCCGATGGAAAATCAATCAATTCAATTCAATTTTATTTGTATAATATAAACAATTGACATTGTTGCAAAGCAGCTTTACACAATCAAAAGAAGTCTCTGGCCGAGGAGGCCTTTAAGGAACTCAAGTGCCGCTTCACCACAGCACCCATTCTCTTTCTTTCCTGATCCCGCCCTTCAGTTTGTTGTGGAGGTAGACACATCGGAGACTGTCCTTTCACAAAGCCGTCCTTTCACAGAGATCCCCCAAGGACAATAAACTCCACCCTTGCTCCTTTTTCTCCCGTCGTCTCACACCTCCTGAATGCAACTATGGCATTGGAGACCGTGAACTTCTGGCAGTTAAGCTGGCACTTGAGGAATGGAGACATTGGTTGGAGGGGGCGGAACAGCCTTTCCTCGTTTGGACATCCTTTCCTCGTTCGGACAGAAACCTGGAGTACCTAAAGACTGCTAAGAGACTAAATTCACGTCAAACACGATGGTCACTATTTTTCTCTCGTTTTCACAATGTCAAGCCTGATGCCCTCTCACGACAGCTCTCCTCTTCCCAAGACACGTCCTCGCTAGAAATGATCCTTCCCCCCCCATTGTCTCGTGGCTACGACCCAACTGATTGTGGAACACCTTGTTCAGCAGGCCCTCGAGCAAGAACCAAGCCCAAGTGTCATTCCCCCCAACAAACTCTTTGCTCAAGTGTTGGACTGGGCCCATAGTTCAGGTGGCCTGCCATCCTGGAGTGGCACGCACCCTCTTTCTCCTAGACCAATGCTGTTAGATATTCATCGTGGCCTGTGGGTGTGTTGTAAGCAGTCTTTGGTGGCATTTTGGTGGGTGGGGTCCCCAGTTCTCGGTCCAGTTCTGGAAGGCTTTTTGCAACCTCATTGGCACTACCCCCAGCCCAGATTTCACCCTTAAACTACCGGCCAGACCGAACGAATAAACCAGGAAATAGAAAAGTTCCTAAGGTGCATGGCCTCTTGGGACCCATCCTCTTGGAGCCACTTCGTCTCCTGGGTCAAGTACGCCCACAATTCACTACTGACCTTTTCCACAGGTATGCCTCCCTTTCACTGTTGCCTAGGTTACCAACCTCCCCTCTTTCCCGTCCAGGAGGAGGAGGTGACTGTCCCCTTAGCCCTGCAAGGGGACATGCCTGCGGGCCCGCAACCAGCTTTTGCGCACCATTAGTTCCTTCCAGCGTCACACTAACCGTCAACGATCATCAGCTCCAAGGAATCGGATCGGCCAAAGGATAATGCTATCTACGCATGACCTTCCCCTCAAGACCAACTCAAAGAAACACTCCCCAAGGTTCAGTGGCCCCTTCACTATCAACCACATCATTAACCTGTGCTCCGTCCGACTGTCTCTATCTCTCTCCATGCGCCGAATCAACCCCACTTTCCATGTCTCCCAGATTCGCCGCCTGGTCTCTTGCCCACTGTCTACACCCCACCAACCTCCCCCACCCCCCCAATTCATTGATGGGGGTGAAGCATTCACCGTCCGCACCCTTTTCAAGTCTCGTCGCCGCGGGCAGGGGCTCCACTACTTAGTAGACTGTGAGGGTTACGGCCCCGAAGAGAGAACCTGGGTACCCGCCAAATTTATTTTTGTTCCCTGATCACTGAGCTCCACATACTTCACCCCGAAGCACCCGTTAGAACGCCTGGGGCGTTCATAGGGGGGAAGGTACTGTCATGTCAGTCCAAGCCACAGCCTTGTCATGATCACCTGAGCACTCCTTTCATCTCACTACCTCACTTCCCGCTCTCCACACCTGTTGTCTATCACTGATGTAATTCCCATTCCTAWTTAAGCCACGCTCTGACTCATTCCACCAGTTTATTGTGCGCCTTACCAGACTCAATTTAAAAGTGTTTTCTCTCATCTCTGTCTGTCTATTTTCGACCTCGCTTTGTTTTTTTGTTTTTTACAAAAAAATTTTGGTAACCTTTTGTCAGTGTTTTGACATCGACCCAACATTTGGCCAACGGCAGTGCATACTGTATGTTGGGCCYAATGTCATTTTGTCCGTTAGCCCACTGTTGGCCTATTGGTGGGTCAAAGATAGGATCCAAGATAAGACCCAATGTTGTTCCAGTAGATAATGGCAAGGTTGRAAATTACCGCCGTTGGCCCAATGTTGGTTATTGAGGATTGTTAGCTATTTGTGAGTACATTTCTGTGTCCTAAATATTACCTATAGAACTATGAATATATAGTGATCCACGATGATTAAATAATATGTAAGAAAATACTATGCGTTGAGAGAACGAGATGAAGAAACAACAACTTGCCTATTATCGCTCATGAACTCTAGCGTTTGTTGAACACAAACACTTTGTATGCTGCCAAAAGACTTTTAACAATATTACTGGAAGTACTTACTATTGCAACAATCCCTATGGTTCTAACCTCGCTATGACTCCATATGCTACTCTATTCACTGGCAATAGGTCTTCACCCCGAAGCACCCCGTCTTACTATCATTAATTATATCTAAATGGATTCTCTATAATGTGTTGTTATTTATTTCTGTTTTCTCTGTTGTTATTTATGACTAAATGACATAGACACAGGTGTAAAAGTTTAAAAAGTGAGGTACATAAAATAAATAATATGCAGTTAAGACAGCTAAAAACAATAGTTATAAAGTTAATTGTGGTACAGTTCATAAGGTGTAACAGGTGAAATAAGACACCACAATTTTTTACCTTTGTTTTCTTACGTTTTCTAAATGATAAATGTTACATTTATTGTGCTTTGTGCTCAACTGGGTGACTAGATGGCGCTTATCGCTAGGGAGGAACCTAACACCACAYCGAGGCCAGGTGCTGTTGATTAAGTCCTGCAGCCAAGCTAAACACAAGCTAAAGTTTTGCTTGCTCCTAATTACAGGTGGTTTATATTCCTCCAAATGAGATGTAAATACCCTTGAGAAAGGCATAAGAGTGTTGAGAATCTGTGGTGGTAACATAAAAAGCACAGTCTGTAGTTTTGATATAATGTATTGAGTTATAATTTGATATTGTTGATATAATGTTTAGCTAACCCCTATTATACTAAGCTAACCGACCTATTGCCAGTGAATAGAGTAGCATATGRAGGCATAGCGAGGTTAGAACCATAGGGATTGTTGCAATAGTAAGTGCCAGAAACGTTACAGGACTAATATATAGTACATATTGTTTTGCTTTAGGGCACTGTATTTTTGTATGTTTATGAGGTTGTTGAATATCTACTAAGGTAGTACTACTAAGGTAGGCATGTGAAACATATAATTAGAAATTTTTGCTAGGTTATTTACTGTTTGAATAGCTGTGTTTATTTTGTTTCATCTGGACAAAAATATCATTATTATCATTTTGCTGGTTGAAAAGGAATATTTCAAAGAACATATTTTGAAGTACATTTTAATGTACAATGCTTAAATTATTGATGTAGTTACACAGACTAGAGTGACAGTTCTCCAAAGATGCTTTAATGTTGATGATGAAGATGATAATAAAGAACAGCTCCGATACAGTGACCAAGCTGATGGTGAAAGTACAGAGGTGAATGATGAGATGAGGAAGATGCAGAGCCACCTGATAAAAGACAGTCTGAGGCAATGGGGAACTTGGTTGTATGGATTTATTTTCATCCACTTTGCTGAGAGAAAAAGTGGTTGTACTAGGTGTTTATTTTGTAGTTTATCATCATAATGATTGCATATATTTTCTTAGTTTGTAATAATTTTATCACAMATTAATAAATACATTTCTGGAKATATGATTTCTGATTATTGGTTGATGAAAATTTTATTTCAAATTTCCAACTTTGCCATTATCTACTGAACTGAACCAGCATTGGGCCAACCTATCTTTGGCCCCACCAATGAGCCAACGTTGGGCCAAAATGACATTGGGCCAACCACTGATGCCAACATTGGCCCAATGTATATACTGCCATTGGCCCAGCGTTGGCCCTTCAGCAGTGTGCTGTCTGGGGAGGCTTCTCTCTCTCCTTGGTGTGGGATTGATTTGCATCCGCCATAGTGAAAAATGTTAAACTGTTAATACATTTTCCCTCTGTAGCTAATTATTGATTAGTGAGTGAGGCTTCAAGCGAACTGCCACTAGTTTAAAAATTGCGGCTACCCAATCACCACAAGGAAGTGAAATACTGTTTTGTACAACTCATCATAATCTCATGGCTGAGCATTTGGGAAGAATAAATCACTAAAACATCTAATGGCTCATTTCTGCTGCCTTGGCATTTGTGGTGATTTTGGTCACATGCATGGCATAATCTTCATCATCATTTTTTCCTTCACACTCCAACAGCATCAATAGTCCAGCATTTTTATGTGAGTGGGAATTGATGTGAATGGCACATCACATTGAATGGCAAATGCTGTGTGGCCTTCCTTGTAGGTGTAAATAGTGTAACCAATAAAGATGAAGCTAGTTAGTTAATCAATTGATATATCTTTTAATTTAATCCGCAAACTAATTTTTTATAGGGGAGACAGTAAAATACACCATCTTTTTTTCCCTGCTAATATTGTAATCCCAAACTTCTCATCAAATAACCTCAACCTGTTTTGCATTCAGTTATACTTTTACAGAAGAGGACAATGGCTATAGCTTACTTGACTAAGGTGAGTTATTGTGCATGCGTGGTTAGACCAGAATTTTCCTGGACATTGTCTGCGATAATGTGGACCTCATGAATGGCCTTCAAGAAATTCAGATCTTACTCCATGTGATTCTCCATGCTACTCAAAGAAGCGATACCATGATACCATGTCTAACCAGTGCTTGAGTCCCAGGTTGGTGGAGAACACATCTTGGAACTGGTCGATAAGATTGTTCAGCTATTAGTTCTAGATGGTGACATGTCATCTCCCTGCTGCACCATATCATGCCTCTGTTAATTGGGGGAGAGAGAGGCTAGAGCTGAAATGCATGGCATTGGTTCAAGCCATCACTTTAATAAATTTACATGTTAAGGTTTAGTGGTTTCCTCTTGCCTGGCAGTTGCAATCAGTAATTTACTGAACCTACTCACTCTGTGAGTGCAGTGAAGGGTCCTTGCCACTGCTCTTCGAGCAAACTGCACAGCCTTACTCCAAACAGCAGCTCGAAAGGAGTAAAGGCAATAGACATTTGAGGAGTCTCTCTGACACTGAAGAGGACATACGGGAGCAATTTATCCGTGTTCCGGTCCCTGTCGTCCACCACTTGCTTTAACATTCTTTTCAGCATTTGTTGAARAGTTTTACCAGGTGTACACTGCTCCAGCTCCCATACAATGTTTTTGGAGGTGGCCCTATTGGCTTCAGAGTATTGTGCACAATCCACCTTACCAGGATGTACTTATGGCCCTTCCCTGACTTTGGAAGGGAGCTTAGCAAGACATGAAGTCATTACTGTAGATCCATACCRATTTGTTTGAATGTCACACCAATGATGGCCAGAGGAAAGTGGAGCAGGACTAGCCTTCTGGAAATAGTTTTATGGGGCGAGGCTACTTTTTTTAGAGTGCTGATGACTCCAGAGCGGTGAGTGATTATGCACTGCCAAACTTGTGATAAGGAGCCCTGCCCCTCTCTTGTGTTGAGTTGAGCTGGCCATGGTGCTGAATGCAAATCGTGTTTTGGTCAAGARAGGAGCTGTCACATGCTAAGAGGCCGGCTGTACCTGTAGGTAGGCCTGCCCTCAAATCTGAAAACGTGTGCTTTCTGTGAGTACACTGGGCAGGAAAAAGTTGTTATCTGAAGGAGATCAGTGACTGCAAAGTATTGGTAGGGGAGAATGTAGTCAGGCAACACAGGATGTTGTGCAGTTTTCAGGGAGGAGTTGAGACAGGCTCTGGGTTGTCAGAGGTGCTTCCAGTTGACTGGACAACTACAGCTACGGTGATCAGGGAGACAGGTAGGAGGGTACTTGGTGCATTATTAGGAAAGGGAAAAGTGGACAAGGAGACTTGGCGGTGAAACGAGGAAGTCCAGGAGTGTATACAGAGAAAGAGGTTCGCTAAGTAGAAGAGGGAGGACTGAAGAAAGTAGACATGAGTACAGGGAGATGCAGGGAGGACTTGCATGCTAGATTGGACAGTAAGGAGGGAGAGGAGGATCTGTACAGGTTGGCAAGGCAAAGAGTTGAAATGACTTGCAGCATGTTAGAGTGATTAAAGATAGGGACGGAAAGGAGGGTGATGGGAAGATGGAAGGAGTACTTTGAAGAGTTGATGAATGAGGAAAATGAAAGAGGATGAAGAGTAGAAGAGGTGACTGTTGTGGAGCAGAAAGAGTACAACAGATGCAGTATTTGCTTTGAGGATGCTAATTTAGAAGTACAGAGAAGGTAATAGGGAGTTGCATTGTGTCTTTGTAGATTTAGAGAGAGCGTATGACAGGGTGCTGAGAGAGGAGCTGTGGTATTGTATGAGGAGTGGCAGAGAAGTATGTTAGAGTAGTGCAGGACATGTATGAGAGCTGTAAGACAGCGGTGAGATGTGCTGTAGTTGTGCCAGAAGAGTTCAAGGTGGAGGTGGGTTTGCATCAAGGATCGGCACTGAACCCCTTCTTGTTTGCCATGGTGATGGACAGGATAACAGATGAGGTTAGACAGGAGTTTCCTTGAACAATAATGTTTGCAGATAACATTGTGCTTTATAGCAGGAGCAGGGAACATGTGGAGAAAAATCTAAAGGTGGTGGAGGTACGCTCTGGAAAGCAAAGGAATGAAGGTTAGCCATAGCAAGACATAATACATGTGTGAATGAGAGGAACCTAAGTGGAACGGTAAGGCTACAGGGAGCAGAAGTAAAGAAGGTGCAGGACTCTAAGTACTTAGGGTCAATGGTCCAGAGCAACAGAGAGTGTGGAAAGGAGGTGAAGAGGTGGGTACAAGCAGGTTGAAATGGGTGGAGAAAAGTGTCAGGTGTGTTATGTGACAAAAGAGTATCATTGAGAATGATAGGAAAGGTGTACAAGACAGTTGTGAGACTAGCTATGTTCTACAGCTTAGGGACAGTGGCATTGAAGAAAAGACAGGAGGCAGAGTTAGAGGTAGCAGAGATTAAGATGTTGAGATTCTCTTTGGGAGTGACAAGGGTGGATAGGATCAAGAATGATTTCATCATAGGGACAACCCATGTTAGATGTTTTGGAGATAAAGTCAGAGAGGCCAGACTGAGGTGGTATGAACATGTTCAGAGGAGAGCCTGTGAGCATATTGGTAGAAGGATGCTGAGGTTGAACCTGCCAGGCAGGAGGTCTAAAGGAAGACCAAAGAGGAGATTTATAGATGCAGTGAGAGAGGACATGAAGTTAGTTGGGGTGAGAGAAGAGGATGCAGAGGATAGAGTTGGAGGCAGATKATTTGCTGTGGCGACCCCTGAAAGGGAATAGCCGAAAGACAAAGATTAAGTAAAGCTGCTTTGCGACAATGGCAATTGTTGAAAGCACTATACAAATGAAATAGAATAGAATTGAATTGGATCATAGGTCATGAATCATGAATGAATTTTTTTTTTTTTTTGTATTAGCACAATGGTTCCTGTCCCCGACAAGAGAGCAAGAACCACTCCTAGAAAACCACTCCTAGTTTGGACAGTGAAGACATTAGCCAGTTGTTCTACACAGGCCTTGCAACCAGGACCAGCAATTTTGTCTAGACTCTAATGCCTTCAGTAGGAGATGATTCCTTGTTGATCCAGAGCATCTGATTGGGAAAAGTTTTATTTCTCTTGTAGACAACCACTTTATTGATACAATCCAAATATAGTTTTTGTAGTTTCTCATGTCTGAGTGGGAGATCAGGGTCGCCTTGGATGTATATGTGTAGTGCATACGGCTGTGCATATGTTGGGCCAATGTTGGTATTGACCGCTTTGGTGGGGAGAAAGATATGTTGGCAAGGTGGATGAAAAAAAAAAACACTAAACCAAAATCTACTACGAAGATATGGACAGGACTGTTCAACCAGTGTGATGCAAGTGTGGGAAGGAGCCTACATGTCATTTAGCCAGAAATAACAACTCATTATCACTTGTTTAGCTGACATCATAGCGAATCCATTTAGATATAATAAATGATAATCAGTGGCGCCGCCCCCCTTAAAGTTAGGCAGAGAAGAATGCTACTTTAACATGTAATTATTTAACATAAYAATTAYTWATTTTAATAAWGAAATAAAGTCATTTAGTCACAATATTCCACTGTATTTCTTAATATAATTTATTTGCAATAAAAAAACTGTATCTAAACTGTATTACGTTCAATTGTGTTTGTGTACACGGGGCGCCGGACAAACGAGTGTCTATGTAGGCAGGTACGTTTTTGAAAAGCATGTGACTTCAGGCTGAGCTCTGATTGGATTTTGTATTGGACCAGGGGCGGATCTAGAAAATTATTCATGGGGTGGCAATGGGGTGGCAATTATGAGGGGTGGCAACACTGAAGCAAGCATCCTTGCATGGTTTTTGTGGATTCAAGGAACGCTATTCTTATTCAGTATATTCAGGTGCACATTTTTACATTGTCCTATAAAAAAATAAAGGCTGATGTGTGATTGACTTGAACCTGATATCCGGATTGGAATGTCAGATAAATTAAATGAGATGGTATGGTATATTTAACTTTTCTTTATTGAGTTCTATGCAAACCTGTAGCGACGTTAAGCCTATGCCAAGTTTAATTTACAAAGCATGACAAACAATGCAGTAAAGTAAAATAAAAATATCACTTATATTAAAATGTTACAGTACAAAACAATTAACACCTAATCGTTCAGTTAACACCTAATCGTTCATGCTACTACTGTAGCAACCTTTGTCCAAAGGTTTTCTTTAGGCATATCTCAACAATACTGTATATATTAAAGAACACTTAATGTAACCAAGATAAGCAAAGTTAAGCATTATAGGATTATAGGCTAMATAAATCAAATAGGTTGTGCTTATTTTTTATTTATGTAAAAAAAATATTTGAAAAGCACAATGAACAACATACCATGGTCACCTGACAAACAGGGTGCTGGTGTTTTAAGCTCTCTCTCCTCTCTTTCAATATCTGAGCTCTCTTCCTCTCTTAACCTTTTTTCTTTTTTCTTTTTTCCACTTCTTCACTCACTTCATGCTGGATATCTTCTGCTTCTTCACTTCTTTCTAGCTCTTTGTCATCAGTTTCTATATTTCTTTTTTCCAACACTCCACCCCCTCCTCTGTCTTCCACAACTTCTTTTGTACCCTTTCTATCTTATCTGCACCTTCCACTCCCACAGTATCTGATTCTGATTTTCCTTTTCTTTTTTGTTTAAAAAACTCTGGATGTCAGTTTCTTTCTTTTCATAGTATCCTGGGAGATGCAATAAGTATGAAGTTTAGACTTTATTGGTTTCCAAACATACACTACACTGAACAATTTTGACTAACAAGGCTAACAAGGCTCACGTTAAATAGAACTGATTAAAAAAACTTGCTATTTAGTTGACATATAACTAGCAAGCAACTATCTCAGGCAACACTTTTTTTTAACCTTAATTCAACATTAATTTGGTAAGTATTAAAAGTAATTCAGTACTTGGATTTGTTTCTGGACTGGACACGAGCAAATGCGTTGTTGACGTGACGCCAATTATCAAAGGTTCGGACAATCTTGACGATTCAAGCTACTGAACTGAACAATATACTTTTGAAAATAGTTAACAGTTAAGCTGTTAGTCATTAATATATGCAAAGATATCAAAAAACTACTTTGGTTTGTTAAAAGAGCCGGAGTAATAAAAGAGTTCTTTTATTTAAGGGTCTTGTAGCGGGGAATAAAGAGCAACAACGGAAATACAGGTGAACAAACCCCGGAGGGTGGTTTTATTGAACCATTTATTTTTATCAGCGACGCTGATAGATGATTAGGACGTTCGTCATCAAAAAACAGTCGCTGCTGTAAATCAGTCGAGGAAACTCTTGTATTTTTAGAACACGAGGACACTAGTGCTGGGGTGGCAAATGCGGTGGCAAGGCTTTTTCTTAGGGTGGCAATTGCCACCCCCGTGCCACCCCGGTAGATCCTTCCCTGGATTGGACCCTTTTCAACGAGTCTTWTCCAGCGCTTCTTATGGCAAGCAGAGCTGGTTGACGTGAGTCATGTGAGTAATGCCTTTATTTTATGCTAGTAGTAATAATGCGTAATCACCTGAGAAATGGCTATTTACAGGTGAGCATTAAAAGTTTCATTTTAATTTTGTTTGCGCCATCCCGCCTGATGATAATAGGACATACACTCACCTAAAGGATTATTGGGACTATACTAATACAGTGTTTGACCCTCTTTCGCCTTCAGAACTGCCTTAATTCTATGTGGCATTGATTCAACAAGGTGCTGAAAGCATTCTTTAGAAACATTGGCCCATATTGATCGGATAGCATCTTGCAGTTGATGGAGATTTGTGGGATGCACATCCAGGGCACGAAGCTCCCGTTCCACCACATCCCAAAGATGCTCTATTGGGTTGAGATCTGGTGACTGTGGGGGCCATTTTAGTACAGTGAACTCATTGTCATGTTCAAGAAACCAATTTGAAATGATTCGAGCTTTGTGACATGGTGCATTATCCTACTGGAAGTAGCCATCAGAGGATGGGKACATGGTGGTCATAAAGGGATGGACATGGTCAGAAACAATGCTCAGGTAGGCCGTGGCATTTAAACCATGCCTGATTCGCACTAAGGGGCCTAAAGTGTGCCAAGAAAAGATGCCCCACACCATTACACCACCACCACCACCAGCAGCCTGCACAGTGGTAACAAGGCATGATGGATCCATGTTCTCATTCTGTTTACGCCAAATTCTGACTCTACCATTTGAATGTCTCAACAGAAATCGAGACTCATCAGACCAGGCAACATTTTTCAAGTCGTCAACTGTCCAATTTTGGTGAGCTCGTGCAAATTGTAGCCTCTTTTTCCTATTAGTAGTGGAGATGAGTGGTACCCGGTGGGGTCTTCTGCTGTTGTAACCCATCCGCCTCAAGGTTGTGCGTGTTGTGGCTTCACAAATGCTTTGCTGCAGACCTCGGTTGTAACGAGTGGTTATTTCAGTCAAAGTTGCTCTTCTATCAGCTTGAATCAGTCGGCTCATTCTCCTCTGACCTCYAGCATCAACAAGGCATTTTCGCCGCATGCTGGATGTTTTTCCCTTTTCACACCATTCTTTGTAAACCCTAGAAATGGTTGTGCGTGAAAATCCCAGTAACTGAGCAGATTGTGAAATACTCCGACCGGCCCGTTTGGCACCAACAACCATGCCACGCTCAAAATCGCTTAAATCACCTTTCTTTCCCATTCTGACATTCAGTTTGGAGTTCAGGAGATTGTCTTGACCAGGACCACATCACTGCATTAAAACAACTGCCATGTGATTGGTTGATTAGATAATTTCATTAATGAGAAATTGAACAGGTGTTCACAATAATCCTTTAAGTGAGTGTATACTTCCAGTAATATTGTTAAAAATTGTTTGGCAGCATATGAAGTGTTTGTGTTCAACTCACACTAGCGTGCATGAGCAATAATAGGCAAGTTGACGTTTCTCTGTCTCGTTCTCTCAATGCATTTCATTTTCTTACACATTATTTAGTCACCGTGGATCACTAAATATTCTTTGCTCCACTGGCAATATTAAGGAAACAAAATGCTAGCAATCCTCAAAAGAAACAATGTCTGTCTTTGTACACATTATTTACACATGATACTTCCTGACATGGGCACACACACTCACAGCATTGGTCAGTCAGTAGAGTGAACAGAGAGACATGTGGCCACCTATCGAGGAGAATGGGAGCAACACAGCCGACATTGTTGGACCAACGTGGGGCCAATGGCGGTATCCACTGAGTTAGATGTATAATTCTTTCAATGTTATTTATGGCAGTGGTGGCTCAGTGTGTCAAGGCTCTGAGTTACTGATCAGACGATAGCGGTTTGAGCCCCAGCTTAACACTGTCTGCTCCAAGGCCGCTGTATCATGGCTGACCCTGCGCTCTGACCTCAGTCACGCTGTGATATGTGAAGAAAGATTTTCAGTTGTGCAGTAATGTATATGTGACAAATAAAGGCTTAACTTATTTATGGATTAGATTGGTAGCACTATTGCAATGACTACCCCCACTACTATTTAGCCAAGCCTCATATGAGCTCCTGATGTGATGGCATCCTTGAGACAGAAACTGCTAATACAGCAAGTGATCACCACTTTACTGTTTTTTAAGTTGGATAATATGCACACTATTGCAATGACTACCCCCACTACTATTTATACTCGGTCACTACCGTAGCTCTGTGTCCGTGCATTCTGAAATCATGATGAGGGGGAATGCATTCATTCATTCATTCATTCATTCATTCATTCATTCATTCTTTCATTCATTCATATTTATTACATTTATATCCAGAATACAATTTTCACTCAAAGTGAATCTACTATGTGATACACACATCTAACATTGAATAATTTTCTTAATTACAAAACAACTATATGTTAATGATAATGTCAGCCATACTTATGAAACCAGATACAGAAATGTGAGTGACATGAATATCAAACTGCACAGTTTATACTGTACTATAGACAACAGTTCCTGACACAAAAATTGTGTGTAGAATTTGTGTGCTCCTGTTGCCATTCAAGCATCCATGGAAATGCACTTTAGACCTATTACTAGTGTCAATTCTGATGGATACTTTACTATTTTATGAATCCACATGAACTGAAGCCTTTCCAGATGTTTTTAACTCTTATTCTGATTTCTTTTTACAGTGTAAACGCATTTATAATTTTAAATGATCTTGCCATATTCGAAGGTGAAAGGAGACATGTACTGTAAACATTGTCCTAGATGTCCTTAACATCTTCACAGATACTAGTTCATTGAATGTGACCTTAAAAGTTGAGTTCATCAATGAAAATGCAGTAGATAATAATAGTGTGTCAGGAAAAATGTACTTTGCTCCCTGGAAGCATTTCATGGAACAGTGTGAAGGAAAGGACAAACGCGTACACAGGTTGCGACCAGATTTCTCTGAGAGAGTGGGAAGCAGTTGGAAGAATCTGGGTGAAGGGGATACTTGGACCACAACAAAACAGCTATAAAACTATCACCAGGATTTATTCTTGCACACTGTCAAGTGTCAGGCATCTGTTGAAAGAGCATTACTGGGCAACAGAGGGAAAAATAACGACCTCTTTTCAAGAATGGTCTCAGATTGTCTGTTTCCTAAATAAAACATGCAAACTGCATTTTAACAATGGCTCATAAAGCTGTGCTACAAGAGCCCAAAATCATAACTGAATCGTTCTAATCCAACTTGCAAAACACTGTACTACAATCGACAACCTGGGGCAGTATTTCTGGACTTACAAGTAAGAAGTGCAGTTGAGGTGACCCAACTTCCAGATAACCAGAGGCAACTAAATGGATCTTGGAGTCAAAATGATAAAAAAAAAATGATAATGATTATTTTTCATTGATGTGATGTTTATTGATGTGAACACAAAGGTATTTTTCAATACCTTTAAACAAAAGTTAATATAATATTAATAAGAGATATGTTATTTGATATCGTGGTAATAAGAAAATTAAGTTGACTAAAACTAAGTGTGTGCATATACTGTATAACTGGGCTACATTATGAGTTGTACTATATACACTGTTTTTTATACAAGTGGGCAACTTAATAGGGGGATTTCTCAGTGTAATTTGGTGGTGACATTAATTCGAACATTAAATAATAACATTAATTCATTTTTGTAATGGGTTGGCACTGGGACAAATTAAACATGAGAAATATTTTTTCAAGTGAGAGCAATATAAGCTTAAAACATTGATGAATCCCACTATTTTACATCAAGTACAGTGGTACCTCAGCATACACATTTTATTCATTCCGGAAGCGAGTTCTTAAGGTGGAATTTTGCACTGCAAATTGCATTTTCCCATAGAAAATCATTTAAATGGGTGGAATCCTGATGACAAACTGGGGGTGATTCCAATACAAGCCTATTGCGAAGTAAATTACAGACCACGATCTGAGATTATATCCTTGGTAAGGCCATGGAACTTTAAAAAGTGGAAAATCATGAGTTCTGCAGTTTCTTTAACAGAGGAATGAAGTGGACCGACATAGGACCAAGGTGCTACATGCAACATAGATTTACAACATAAATAAACAAAAACTAACTAGATAAATAGCTAACTAGTTCAATGTCTAGCTCAGTTGCTGTGTSCAAGTGTCGCACGCAGTGGAGGCTTGGATGGTTGTGAACTGTCTGGAGAGAGCATCTGGTTTTGAATTCTTAGAGCCCGGACGATAGGAGAGGGTCAAGTTTAACCTGGGAAAGAACAGCGACCACCTGGCCTGGCGGGAATTGAGTCTCTTGGCGCCTCATAGGTACTCAATTGCTAAATGTTAAGAATCCAGTGCTGAGAGTGCAGAGGAGAAAGTGTGTCGTAGCAGCCAGAATGCATGATAGCAGGATTACAACGTCAGGCAAGAGGGTGGTTGAAGAAACAGAAACGTGGGTCAAAGTCGGGAAATCAATCAGCAAGGTGATGGAGCCAAATTTTAAAACAAAAAGGCTTAGTAAAAAGGGGAAGTGTGAGATCAATAACCGAGAAATCAAAGAGTCAGGGGGCAAATCCAAATCGTGAAACAAACCGTGAGAGAACTGGGTGAGAAGGCATGCTTAATGAACAGGAGTATTCAGGGTGAGATGAGAGACCGGTGTGCAGATGGGGCGGAAATGGGGGCATGGAAAAACACATGACCATCTAGGAAAACGTGAACACATGGGGAGTATGTGACAGCGTGASAAAACAAATTACAGACGTGGAGTGAATGTGAAACATGGTACTGGGCAACATAATTCCAAAGCATGGTATTAGTTTTCACTGTTATACTGATGACACACAGTTATATGTCTCAGCAAAGCCAGATGAGAAAAGTCTTATAAAGGCTTGATAAAGTTTATCAATGTGGACATAAGAGACTGGATATCAATTACTTCCTTCTTCTTAATCCTCACAAAACAGARGTTCTGGTACTACAGTAAAACCACATGCAGCTATAAATAAGTTTTCTAATCACACAGTAACTCTGGGTGGCCTTTCTGTTTCATCAAGTACAACAGGAAACGACCTCAGTGTGATTATAGATAAAAAAAAAATCATTTAAGGCTCATGTAGATAATATTACCAGGATAGCATTCTTTCACCTCAGAAATATTGCCAAGATAAGAAAYATATTGTCACTAAATGATGCAGAAAACAATTGTTCATGCTTTTATCACCTCTAGGTTGGACTATGGTAACACTTTACTGTCTGGTTGTTCAACTAGGTGTATAAACAAGCTTCAGTTAGTACAGAATGCAGCAGCGAGAGTCCTCACTAAAACAAGAAGAT
>QMIH01000902.1:0-39352 GCA_003987875.1 Clarias batrachus
ATCGTCCTGTTTTATGAATTGTTTGACTTTGGAAAGTGGATCTAGGAGTAGCCTGGCGTCTGGGTTTGATTGTGGAGGAACTAAAGGTGGGGGGGGGGGGGGGGGGTGGTTCGGACCAAACGCAAGCAATCCAAGAGGAGACTGAGATTTAGCTAAATATGCAGACTCTCTTCGTGAAGTTTTGAAAGGTTGGTTATGTGAACTCTAAAAAATCTTACTCATCCTTCTCCTCCTGTGTCTTCCAAGAGGATGTTACTCCCACTTCCCGGATGGTGGTGTGCAGTATTTCCTGCTTTCATCTTCTTTTGTGAACACCCCCAATGAACTCTGACCCCTCTGAAAGAAAGTAAACTGAGACCACCTTGGGTCCGTTTGCTTAACCTGTGCATCGTGACCACGAAGCACTCCAGGTTCACTTCACCATTTGTCATTGCATTAGCTCTCCAGGCTTGTCGTGTATATGTATCTCATGTAATATAACAGGAAATGTAGCTGAATTTACTGTTATATTTGTTTGTTTTTTTAAATCTATTTTGTTCTCAATAGTTTAACGTTAAACACATGAAGAAAAAATTTTTGCTAAAAAAAAAAGTTTCTGCAAAATTGCGGAGGTTTCCACGAGCAATTATTCGTTGGGTTCAAAGCATCTAAGCAAACCCAAAGCATAAAAAAGTGAGTTTGATCTCTCCAGAAGAACTGTAGTGTGAACAGAAAGAAGACTGAAGCTACATCAGAGATGAAGTGGACCAGGAAGAAAATCTCTTACGAATGAACTCGCAATGTGAACACGAAAAGAATCCATTTCCCTTTTTTACTTTTGGTCCATCAAGAGTTTGGTTTGTTTTAAAAAGCATTTTTAGTAAAAAAAAAAAAAAAAAAAATGCTGCATTTACATGTTACTGCACATTTCTGCTGCTTACAGACACCCAGTCCTGCTCCTGTGCTCCATTAGATCATCAGATTGATGGTTTGACAGATTGATAGGTGGTCATGTGACACCTAATCACTTATCTAAGACGCTTCCATCATCGATTGAGTCTCCTCGAGCCGCTCGGATGGATGTTGGATTGTCAGCATGATGGAAAAACCCGTCCAATCGCCAAAACGGACTGCTACAAGACCTCTACCCGTGCATATTCGTACTTCTCTCGAAACACTAGTGTTTGTCACACACTCAAGGACATCTCGGATGAGACGAGGCATCATTTCTGTTTTCTAGGCTGCTTGTGGAATTCTTCATCATATTGCTCTGTGCCTGGTCACTGGAGCATACGACGGCTTTCACACGATAAACGGAAGGATGCAAAACACCAAAGAATGTGTGAATTCTTTCACTCGTGTTTACGTCAGTCACTATGTACCAGCGGGACGACTCCGCTACTTAGCAACTCATTTAGCAGTTTAATATCTTGCATAAGAAAAAAAAGACTCATCCTAACACTGCTCTAAGGCTGATACAGTCTGTGCCATGTGCAATGGACAGAGAGGGAGAGAAGGGAAAAAAAGGGGGGGGGGCACTGTGTGGATGGAGGCATAGAGATAAGGGTGAATGGACATTGGACATTAGGGATGGGACACACGGTACGATGATAACACAATACCTAGATGTTGCCTGATTCGATTTGTATTAAGATTCTATAAGTATCACTTTTTTTTTTCCCAGGTAGTGTTACAGTTCTGAAGAAACTTGAGAAATAGTTTGCCCCTACCACACACGATGTGCTACGTGCGAAGGTGTGAAGAGTTTAGAGTGTGACATCTGGAGGATTATAGAGGAATAGAAACTTTTTTTCATATCGAATGCAAGCGTATATAAATAAATCACCTAATTAAATAATATATTTTTTTGGAGTCAGTGTGGCGATGCATGAATTACCACACAAAAGAATTGCGATACATCACTGAATTTATTTTATTTAGATTTTTTTTTTCTCCCCATGTCTAGAGGATGTGTATATAGGTGGTGGATGGTCATGGATGGATGGACATGCTTAGAGGTTGATTGATGGCTTAATGTGTATACAGATAAATGAATGGATGGGCATGCAGAAGGTATGGATGCATGGACATGCTGAGTGATGGATGGATGGATGGCTTGATAGATTTAAATAGATGTATAGATGGATGGACATGCAATTCAAAGAGGGAGGATGGATGGACATACAGATGGATGACAGCATGGATATAAGTATGGATGTAAGGTTGATTAATGGATGGATGGGGGGTTGCAGAGAGGTGGTTGAATACCTTGATGGAAATAGGGGTAGATGGCTTGTTGGACATAAGGCAAGATGGATTGATTGACATGCTGAGGGGTGGATAAATGGCTTGTTGGATATATAGTACGAATGAATTGACATGTGGACGTGTGTGCCAAGAGGGTGTATGGATGGATTTCCAGGCAGGTGGTTGGGTGGATGGGCATATGGATGGACGCAGGGGCGTGGATAGATAGATGGACATGCAGATAGATGGATGGATTGATGGACATGAAAATGGATGTGTAAATGGACGAATAAGCAAAATGAAAGAATGAATGAACAGGTAGGCAGAAAGATGATGGACAGACGCGCAAATAAAGTGGTCGATATATAGTGGATAGATGGATAGGCAGAAAGAGACCAGCAATTTCCCACTGGGATTAATAAAGTTCGTTGAATCTTGAAAATATGGATAGATGGCATGACGGACAGACAGATTTCCACAGATGGATTGACATGCAGATGGACGCACTAATTCACAGCCGAATGGACCGACCAGCAGGAAAACGGATATAGGAATGGGTGCACGGACAGACAAATGGATGGACAGATGGATGGTCTAACGAGACAAGTAGACAAATAATTGAACAGACATTTAGATAGATGCATTGAGATGGATAGACTGAGATGGACTCATCTTCAGAGCTCTTGGCAAGTGTTGCGTTCTCTCTCTCTCTCTCCCTCAAAGTGAACAGTGGTGACCAAAAAGCAACATCAAAACTCATTAATATATTAATTAATATTACCTGCAGGTTCACAGCTGCAGAAATTCAATAGATGGTCCAATGTACCTTTTGAAATATAAATAATAATAATAATAATAATAACTGCTCTCCATTTATGACCAAAAGTTCCACGTTCGACCAAAACCAGGAAACTAAGGTCACTGTGGCTCAACAGTTTTTCAGATTGGTCGAACCGTTTCAGAACCGTTTTCGGTAGCACCGTTATGGGTCATGCTCATGAACCCTGGGACCCATGGGAGCACGGCATGCTGGGATTTGCTTCCAATCGATACCACGCATCCTTCGTCAAGTCATCGCTTCTCACGACTTGTTCTTGGTTTCTGTGAGCGAATCCCTGCGATAGACCAGAGCCTGTGGTGTGTTCGCAAAAAAAAGTGATATGAGGAAATTGGATTTTCCTGAATGTCTCACTGGAGAGGGGAAAAAGCACACCATTCCGTCAACACTTTATCTGACCTTGAGACATGCACACATTCCTGCTCTGTCATTTGCCTCCCTCCCATGATGCTACACTCGCACAAGGCCATTGAAGCAGATGATCTGGCATAGAATTGTGTTGTAGTGAATCACTGGCTTCTTTTATATCTCATGAACCATTTAATTGAGTACTTGAATGTGAATGGATTTTCAAGTGTTTTTTTTTTCTTTTTAACAAGTGTCTAATGTATTAATACTGAAACATTTCTAATGTGTTTAGAGATTCTTGTGTGAGATTAATGTATTTTTATCACTGTTAATAATATCATGTTCAGGAAAAACGGTAGTAATTTCCAGAATGTATACGTTGATAACAGTGATGCTACAATACTAAAATTTGTGTTTCGATACCATCATAGCATGAAACAAAAAATCTTTAACAAGGAATCTCTCTAATGACACTTGATTTTGCCTCCTTTTGAGAATTTAGCAAAAATGTGACATTGATTTGTTGTTAAATCTCTTGCACTGCTACAGCCTTTTTAACTTTTTTTTTCTTCATGAGGGCTGTTGTTGCAGTAAAGTTACTAAACTTACTAAACACTGAGACTGGGCATGGGAGATGATTACCCATAATCCCACAGTGTGCGAGAAGAACCATTGGTCCAGACCTGATCACATGACACTCGATAGACAAAGCGTATACGTACTACTTGTATGTTAAGTTTAAATTTATTACAAATTTTTGCTCGTCTTGCAAAACACTCGCAGACCAAGTTACTTGCAATCCAAGGTTTTGCTGTATGTTTCTTTCTGTTTTAAAATGTACATTGTTAATAATAATCATAAATATAAAAAAAAATCTAAAATATACAGTACTGTGCAGAAGTCTTAGGCAATCTGTATTTTTACATATTTAACCTCCATAATTCTCCAGAGATATCAAGCCACACAAATATAAGACGTGTGTGTAGATGTTAAATTACTGTACATAATTATGGCTGTTAAATGATTATAATTATTACATTATATAATTATTTTTAGATTACTTATTATATTTCAAGTCAGTTTTGGGTGACCAAATTGGTTGGCGAAATGGTGAAACTGTTTATGAATATATTTTACACATCGCAAAACTGGGTTACGTTGCCCTACAAGCTCAAGAATAAAAATAAAGAAGCCTCCTTTAAATAGCTCACTGTTGTGGGTGAATAAAAGTATGTCAGTTTTATTTTTGGTCAAACCTTTCATGCCTTTCAGTGCTTGGGCTTGAACTTGCAAATGTGTAGGCACTAAGACAGAAAAGTAACTGCCATAACTGCTCTAATAACTGTTCATTAGTGATGTCAATCACCAAGGGTCACCTGTAACAATGTCACCACGATACCTACAGTAGGTGTCGTTTCGATTTGTATTGTAATTGAACGAGTATCAATAAATAAATAAACAGGACAAATTTTTTTTGTTTTAAACAGCAGTAGTATTCCACTGCAAAAGTTAAAGGAAATATTTGTATGCCAGAAAAGAAAGCAGTACATTATATAACGGACGCTTTTCAGATAGAATATGAAAGCTGCTGGGTTTTTCATCCAAAAAGCAACAGTTGAAATCCTCAGAGTGCCTGTAGGCGGTTCTGCAGGATGATCTGTCAAACGTAGTCGCTCATTTTTCTTCTAAAACTTCACAACTTGTACCTGAAACTAAAGAGTCCTCAAAGCGTTGTCAGACCAAATACTGACTTTATTTCATTAATTACTGGCCTATATATATATACGACTTTAATCCATACACACTTGGCTACGTCATGCACTTTTTAGACGCTCTCCCACATGCTCTGCTTTTCTGATTACATTCAGTCAGCTTGAACAGGAGAAAATGTATGATTATGATGTAAACCAAGTTCAACTGTGAATACAAGCTACTCCAGAGGAAGATTTTTGTTTTTGTCCTGTTTTTGGTGTTGGTATTTTATTTATAAGAAATCGAAGAGCGAATGTAGAAGATACAGCGATAAGCAATCTAAAAAACAGCAATATAAAAAACACACTTTGAAACGCGTGTACACACCGGAGCTGCCGTGTTTAGGCGCCTGTCTTTTATCGCCCACTTTATAATCTCTATATTTCCCTTCAGGCGCCGCCTCTACTCTACTGGGGTCGTCTCTTCAAGTTATTTTTTTTCCTCCCGCTACGTCACACATACATGTCACTGCTGTCATCGTTGTGCTTAAAAAGAGTTTCCTATAAGACAATCAATATATATATATATATATATATATATATATATATATATATATATATATATATATATATATAGTAAAGATATTATTTCAGAATGCTGCTATGGTACTGTTTTCTAAACTTTTAGTGCAGTTAAAAAGTGCAGCACTGAAAGTGGACACTTTGGACTACCTATGTATTAGCATGTACAGAAGCAAAAACTCATATTGCAATATTTTAAGTAATAAAGGTACCATTTAGTATTTATTCGTATTTATCCATTTATCTGTTGTGAGGAACTTTGACAATATTTTTAGCACCTTAGAATTTATTCATAAAAATAACATTCATTATTTCCTTTCTTATAACAATTATCTCGTGTAAGATGAGTTCCAGTAACCCACTAACCACGGGGAGAACATRCGAACTCCATGCACACAGACCCCGAGGTGGGATTCGACCCCAGGACCGGGTGGTGCAAGGCGATACAAGTTTCTCAGGGTCGACGTTTTCCGTCAAGAACATCTACAGGAGGAAAGAGAAACAAGACCCAAAGGCTTTATTAAACCATGAGTGTCTGTTTCTTTACTCTTTGAAGCTGCAGAAACTGAAAACAGAATCTCAATTTATTCAGCCAAAAAAAAGAAGAAAAAAAAAAGGTCAGAAGTGTTTAAAGTCTGAGAAAGACTAAGATCGTACGTAGCGTCTGCTTTTTAATATCGCAGAACACAGGATTTCAGTTTGTTTGATTCGCTATTTTTGGAGTTGCCCTGATTTCGCGACGAGTCCCTCTTCGGGTGCCGAATCGTGCAGATGTGTAAGTGTATAAATAGGTTTAGCTCATGCTGGGTTCATGTTACAGTACTTGCACTAATTGCTTTTTAATTGAACTTGTTCAGTAAGCTTTTTTTCTCTTTTTTCTTTTTAAAGAAGATAAATTGGTTTTGAACCGCAATGTGGCTTGAATTAGCATGCATCCAGTGCATGAGTCATGGTTATTTCCTGAGAGAGAGAGAGCGAGAGAGAATCCTCTTTATTAGTCAGGAAGGGAGAGGATGGAGCGATGGATCGCGTAAAGGTTGCCGGGATGACCTTCCTGGTCAGGTTTCCCCCGGTGCTGTGTTTAGCTTTTGAGAGCCGAGCGCTCAGAATCARCATAGCTGTGTGTATACACTGTGGTCTGAGGCCAGGGGTAGAGAAATGAGTGTATTGGCTTTCAGCATTGATTAGAGGACAGCCTTATGAGGTCAGTTCTTTTGTGTGTGTGTGTGTGTGTGTGTGTGTGTGTGTGTGTGTGTGTGTGTGTGTGTGTGTGTGTGTAGGGGTATTTTTCTTGCATTTGTTTGGCTCCACTTTTGCTGACTCATCATGTTTTAATCCTACAATGACCTCATCATCCAGAGAGAGTTTGAGAGCTTTTACAAAGTTTTATTAACATTCCAGCCAAAGAAGAAAACAACCCTAATCTTTATTGTTGCGCGCGCGCACACACACACACACACACACACACACCACTGAGACGACAGACATTCCCATGGTTACAGTCACCCGGTGACGGCGCTGCTGCCGCCAAGGATCTGGCAAACGTGTCCTCGTAAACAAGTCATTCGGAAGAAAAAAAACCGCATTCCTGGAAAACCACTAGCTGTCACCCGACAGCAATTACGTGACGAGCACACAAAGGCGTGGGACAACGGGAACGCATCGAACGCTCGTTTAACAGCGCAGCACATGTACTCGACCCGAACCAGGGAGAGGTTTGTAGAGAAGGGTTTAGGTCGCGCTCCGTGAAGCTGACACTTATTACAAATCTAACATGATGCTGAATATCTGAAAAGTGAAACACAGCACTGGATAGAACAAAAAAAAGTAGAAAAACTTAAAAACGACGTCTAAACAAGCACTCGGCTCAACAAGTGTAAGTGTAGTCGCACGCACAGACAGGAATTTTCCATCACTGAGAGGGAAAAGCTGCTTGATTAAAGTCCGAAACGCTGAATTCCGTTTCTGTGAGAAACATCTTTTTGTAAACGAAGCTCTAAATTTGTGTATAAATTACCGTATTAGTCATGTGGGCCTGATCGCGCTTGGATACCAGATAAAAACATCTGGGAACGCTTAAGCATGTGGAATCACTTTGTAACGCCTCGCCGTAGCGTAGGAGACGAGAACGGCCCTGGCGTACGTTCCACGTCGAAGAATTTGTGTCGGATACTCGTGTGTGTTTTTGAGGCCCGTGTCTGGGGACGGTTAACCAAGTCGCCATGGTAACAACCCTAGCGACGGTAAATACGTGTTTAAAGCCAGAAACAGGCTGAGGCACTACAGTAGTATACAGCGTGTAGCTTTATTTATTTTTTTTTTAAATGTTTAAAAAAAAAACTTGAAGTAAACAGACGACTTGTGCACGGCGTGTCGTTAACAGGCAGAGTACGGGGAGTGAAGTTCACTTCAGCGAACACCAGTTAGAGTGATGCACGGCCAATTCACCTGCAGCCTGGCGTTCATTTCCAGCGTGAACACTTCACACGATGTCCTCTTGTTGATGACGTCACAGGGATCCAACTGCAGTCAGGTTTATTTCTGACACCGCCCACCCTTTAATCCTGACTCTCTTCTGTTTCCCACCCACTTTTCCGTTCCAACCCTACTCACTTTATGCCTTCATGTATTTTCACACATTCCTCCTCCGAAGTTTCTCATTTTCTCACTTTTTTTTTTTTTATACTTTTTTTCAGTTCTCTCCTTTTTTGGATCCTCGCTGTTTTTCATTCTCACTCGATCCTTGGCTCTCTTTCTTTCTTTCTTTCTTTCTTTCTGTCTCCTCCATACACGACTCATTGACATGCCATATGTGCGTTTCTGCAGTTAACCTGTCCTTCCCTTCCCTCTCTGGCCTACGATCACGTTTCACATCCCACTCGCCCATGTGACGTCCGCGATGTCGTCACGTCTCCTACAGTACGCCGGGAATGGAAGGAATTTTGGCACGGCCGTGTGACCGCGCTCCCTGCAATTTGTGTGTGTGTGAGAGATGAGGGTCAGCATGTGACTGCACGTTACTGTACAGACACGTGGAGATGCGTCTTTGTCCCGTCTTTGACTTGAACATTTAAAGATGAATAGAAGAAATAAAGCAAATATATATATAAAAAAAATTTTTTGTTTTTTTTAAACATGAACGTGTAAAGATTTTTGTGGTTCCTTCCTCCAGAGGAAATTTCTGTCCATACTTTGTTTATTTATTTATTTATATTTTTTTACTCAGAACATTCCTTATCTAAAACATAATCTAGGGTGAGTGAGTCTCCAAGGCGTCTCTCCACCAGCGTACACTCACATCTCTCACACAGTTGATTAAAAATAAATAAATAAAGAATCAGTTTAATTAAGCTCTGTTAGTTTTTTTCTGCCAGTTAAAGCATTTCCAGTACAAGGGACAATCACGGCTTGTTTTTTATATTTGGCCTGAGCACACATCATGGAGCGGTTTTTATTTTTTTATTTTATTAGGTTTCTTTTTTTTTATTATTTAATTTTGTGCACATGCTAAATTACACGCCATAAAATCGCCTCGCCTGTGTCTGATGTTCATGGCTGGCTGATTTATTGTGCAAATATCATTATCACTACATCAAACCGTGTAGTTTTGTACTTCTTCTTCTTCTTCTTTGCATTTCAAAACAGCTAAACGTCATATTTATTTTAAAGAATCTGCGCATAAATATATATACCGTATATATGTATATTTATAGACTGGACCTCCCGGGACACCCGGAGTCTCACACATCTCATCTTTAATTTAATTGCCAGACCTGCGCTCGTTAGAGTTCATGTGAAAGTTAGCGTACAGTGCATAGCGCGTCAGCTTGCTTGGCGTGCGTGCGTGCTGGAGAGTCTTGTGACTGGTACGGCCACCGTGTGATTGCAAATTGCTTTCCGGCTATAAATAAACCTGGGCCTGCTGACCTCACTTTGGCTCTCTTTATCTCTCTCTCGCTCCGTCTCTCTCACACACATACGATCACACACGCTTGCGTGCCGCTCTGCCTCAGCCGTAGTGATTCCTTCGTGTTATGTAACAGAACAGAAAAAGAATGAGAGAGAGGTAGAAAAGGATGGAAGGTAGGAGAGGAAGGAAAGGCTGAGTGGGTGGAAGATGGAGTGAAAAAGGAAACAATGTGAGAGGGAATGTTGCATGAAGAAAGAGAGAGACATAGAGGATAATCTGTATGTCTCRCACGCAGCGAGAGCCGATTTAGGTACGTTCGATAAATATATAATTTGATGCGTTATGTAATGTGTTTTTCCATGCTTAGCCTCGCCTCCGGGGGAGTCTCTGTTTCTCACTGTCTCTCTCTCACTTACACACACACACACACAAGCACTCTACTTCTCGACGTAGATTACACTTTGACTTTACATGCACCAATTATAAATAAATTCCACACAAAATATTTCACTTTAACACAAAATTAATACATTCGTAATACAGAGTTACTGTAAAGCACATCTATTCACCCTCGTCCACAGTCCCGACTGGCTAGTGATGCTCTGATCGACATGGCATGGAACAAGCCATCCCAGCYGTCTATAGAGCACGGATACACTTTTTTTTTTTTTCTTTTTTCTTTCACACTACACACTCGGGAACGGATCCAAGTCTGGAACTTGACCACAAAGTATGATTGACGTACCGTACTTGGGTCAACTTGAAAATGTGTACTCGGGCATGGTTCAAATAATGTAAAATCCAGACGTCAAGATCTATTTAGGACTGCTTTCACAATAAACATGATAGACTTGTACTGTTCTCCAAAATGTTCAGGAATTAGGATTATTCATCATTAGGACAGCTTTACAGGACAGACATTTTCTATGATCGTGCTCCCGGACTGATTCACTGAAACCGGTGAGGCCGCGACTCATTTCTCCTGCACGCCCTCACACATACAATATACCGCACTTTAGACATTTTATACATTCACTTACACACTGAAAATATTTTATATAATTGTAAATAATGGTATCTGATGAACTGCAGTGTCTATTTTTTATTTACATTTTTTGTACAATATACTTGAGCTACTTTCATGAGTAGTTTGCACCTGCGAATGTTCGTATCTGCGGAAATTCTTAACTCGAATGTTCGTAAGTCAGGGACAATCTGTACAGGGATCCGTGTTCGAGACCGTAGTGTGAAAACATCCATAGAATGCGTCGTCGTCACTTCCGTTTGTCTCTTCCTTCATCCCATACTCTCGAGCTGCGCGGCCATCGCTAATCAACACTCTTGAGTGCGATGGTGAGAAGCTAAGTCGATCTACATTAATGCTATCATCTTCACAAAAGCCTCTRTTAGGATGATTTATCTTCTGATGCTTCATAGACCCATTTACTCATAATATTTAAAAAGCCTTTTTTGTTTTTGTGCAAATTGGATGTGAAGGCTGCTCGAGCCCTTGTGAACGGATGTTGATTTATTTTTACTCTGACACGCGTCTCATGGCATCGCTGTGACTACTGCAACAAGTCTGAGCGGTTGGGGCTGGAGTCACGCTATGGTTTGGTTTAGACTAGAGCGAGCCCCGGACTGACACTTTCAAGTGTGTTTGGATCTGTTTGGGAGCTGCCCTGCAGGGAAAACGCCAGCACGTCAAGTCTGTTATCTTATTAAGTGTATCGGGGCAGCGTTTTCTTCATGAGCATGACTCGGCGTGAAGCAGGCCGTCGTTGTGGTTTCTGATCATGGCTGCTTAAATCATAATGTATATCGACAGCATTCTCTTCACTGGACATTCTCAGAAGTCAGAAATCTGATTGTTGGTTATTGTTTTTGTTTTTTTTTCTTGTTTTTTTTTTTCTTCTTCATTAATGCAGTTCAGTTCACTTACTGTATAATGGACTATGATGCAGTTTAAAAATCACATTATACTCTCATTTCCTTCCATTAAATAGGCTCTGCAAGTCAGCGTAAGCACCAAGGAGCATCACGTACGTCTTTGGAAATGTCACATCATGTCATGGAAGGCTCAGTCGAGATTTACCCAGGCCACTGGGTATTAAAGACCTTTGAAGCTTGTGCTTATTTTGTCACTTAATACTGCTCACTCTCAGGGTGAAGTCAGTCCTGTGCACCTCATTTTACTGCTGACCACAATGGAAAAAAAAACAAAAAAAAGGGGGGCGGAGGCCTGAGCAAGCGTGTATGAGCTCGGGTGTCGTGTGGTTTTGCAGCAGTTTGTCCTCCTTTCTGTTTCATGCTTTCACTCTTGTGTTGCAGTCTTCTGTTTTTGGGTGTTCAATACATCAATGATAAGTAAGTGTGTACAAAAGTCAGTTTGCATGCAGAGACGAAGAAGAAAAACAAGAATATTTGACCAAATCCTTTGTCAGCTTTTTTATAAAAAAAAGAAAAGAAATGAGGCCGACTCATCTCTTCTCCAAGAAATGAGTCTGCCTCATCGATTTCAATAAATCAGTACGGAAGCACGATGATAGAAAATGTCTTTCCTGCAAACCCGGTCTCAATGGTGAATTATCTGCATTTCAGAAAATCTTCAACAAGACAGAGTTCATAGTCCAATACGATGGAAAACAGCTCTGAGACAAAGTGCTGTCCGGGATTCCCCACGTGATTTAAAGGCGCAGAGACAGCATTTCACATATGAGATACATTTGGCCACATGAGGGCAGTGTGGGGAAAAGAGGCCAAGGAGTTAGTCAAGTGGATTGGTACATGTTACATTGTACAGTATATTTGTGTCAAAGGCGTATAAGACTCACTTTGTCAGACTTGAGAACAAATACGACTTACGAACATGCTCCTGGAACTGAACGTGTTCGTACGTCAAGGACTTAAAACCTGCAACCTGCTTTCAGTATAGCCTCAATATTTTGTTGCACTGATTCCTTCTAGAAAATTATTTTCGATTTCAGAAAGAGTTTTTTTTTCTCTCTCTCTCTCTCTCTCTGACCATTAAAATTGATCTGTTTGCAAGCTTTCAGTTTGCTCTGTTATTATATTCTTCAGCAAAGACTAACACTATTCTTGGTCAGGGCTTTCATTTAGCAGTGTTTAGCTTTATTTCCCAAAAACCCCGGTCTTTTTATTCAGCATCTCACTGAGAGCTGGGTCTGAGTGTGTGAATGGTTTTGAATAGAGATTGTGCTCACCATCTGTGCACCACCGCCATCATCATCATCATCATAATCTCACAGCTTGCAATTAAGCGGATCTTTACATTCTCTTGGTGAATGTAAACTCCCCGTACAGTCTTTGCAAGCAATCCGGCTCGCAACGCAGCCTCCCCGCAGCAGACGCTAATGGTGTCCCATTAACTCGGAAGTGCTCAGGGTCGAGGCTAGAGAGGGAAGTGAGTAAACTAGTGCGAAGGAAAAATTGGCTTGTGTGGTTATGCAAAGGGGGACACGAGTGGCTCACTTAGGGAACGGGTTTAAATGGAGTCGGGCATCTCCAATACGCTATTACTGTAAAAATAAATAATAATAATAGTAAATAAACAAAACACTGACTTATTTGCTGCCTTGTTCAGTTTCTCACACTAGCTTTGAATAAAAGTGTGTACTGTATGTGATATGATTGTGCTGAAAATGCATAATTGATGCTTAAAAACGTTTTTTTTTAAGTATGTTTTTTTTTCTTGATTAGTCTCACTAACAAGGGGTTTAGTTCCAATCATGTGAGTTCACACGTGTGTGTGTGTGGAAATGTTCTTAATTTCACTGTTAAACACAGCAGTGATTTTCTTATTCTTTTTGTTCTTTACTACGCGACTTCACCGAGTGTTTAACCGATCTCCGTTCATGATTTATTTCAGACCGGATTTCTTTGAAGAAGTTGAGCATCGTTTTGGAGTGGAAGTGTTTAGAGAACAGACACTTGAGTAATGACATAAGATTTTACAACCGAGACGTGTTTTTTTTTTTTTTTCCCCTCGTATATTTCTGCATAGCAATCCTAAATCATCACTCAGCAATATACTGTTGCATGGGGTCTCACTCTACTATGGAGAAAATCTCGAGGGATTAAAAAAAAAAAAAAAAAAGTCGACTTTGTAATAATACTCATGAGCAGTGTTAGCGATGATAAAATAATATCAGTAGCCTTGAGGAATACCAGGCACCACTCGCTGCTGCAGTGTCGCAGCGTGATGAAAGACAGTACATCTGCGAGGCAGTCTGGGAAAACCCTTCATGACGAAAGGTGTCATTTCTGAGAATGAATTAAAGATGTCTGCCGTGCAATGAAATCTTAAATGCATAAACTCTGAAATATAGACGTAATAATCATAAAGGTTAACAATGGAAAATGAGTAACATTAACACCTTTTTTTTTCCTTTTTTTCTCATTATCTTAATCAGTCTCTCCCTCTCTCTCTCTCTGAGATAAATGTCAGTCATTACGGGGAACACGAGGCTCTTGTGCCCCAGTAACTGCTGATTAATTCCAATAGTTTTATCATCGTTCAGAAACCTTGATTAAAACCCCAGCACTGCATCAGGAGCTCACACAGAGCTTATCGTTATTGAAATATCTACAGACTATTTTGACCACCGCATGAGTCAAACAGCTCATTATTTGCTCCAAATCTGATTTTTTTTTTTTTTTTTTACACCTAGCATCAGAAAGTGTTACGGTCAGCATTCGCTATGCCGCTGCGCTCAGCCTGGGGCTTTGAGATTTGATCCACAGATCTTTACGTCATCAGATTTCACGGTGCCGCGGCCGGTAATTAAATCGCTCCTCTTTCGCTTAGCATCGTCGCTTCCGATCCCCAAACTGCCAGGGTTTTGAGCTCATTATCGACATCGACTGCAGAGATCAGAATTATTGGTAACGATTATGCGGATCAATAAAGTATTTGACCTGTCAGTCTCGGTATCTTGACTGTTGAAGACCCGTGGAGTGAGCTGAAGAGAGACGAGGGTCCAAAAGAGGAAAAAACAAATGGCAGTGAGCTTTATTCTCCAGTCTCCTAGGAGAAGACCAGACTGAAGGAAGAAGTAATAAATAATAAATGTAGAGGTGCCAATAATGTGTATATACATGCGCATGTATATACGTATGCGTGTGTGTTTAAACCCGGTATTTGTGATGAAGCTTCTCGTTTTTTTGTGTTTTTTTTTTTTTAAGGTACTGAGCGACTCCTTGCTCTACCTACAGAGTACAAACGAGCGCCGTACTGTATATAGGCGTGTAAAACTAATAACCGTCTAGAGTCTTCACTTGCAAGGAGGACTATTTTTAGCTCTTGCTTTTTCCCTCCCACGCACACGTCCGCACCCTGTGCTGCAAACCATATCGATTCTCATTCATTAACGCCGCATTGGCCTTTGCGCTAATGATATTGCAGTATGCAAACGAGCACTCGAACCTCACCTCGCTTCCTCAGAGCACCGCAGTCAGTCTCAAAAGTTTTGACATAATGCATGTTTTTTTTTGTTTGTTTGTTTTGTTTTTTAATTGCATGCTTCTTTTATTGTATAAATTTGACATTTTGTGCTGCTCTGGTCCAAACAGCTTTATGATGCAAGTGATTAAATGCCACACGTGCACGAGAAGAGAGCGTGGAAGAGGAACATGTTCACCAGATCCTGAATAAACTTTTTTTTTTTTTCCCCGTCTCTATTTATAGTTCCTTTTATTATTTTTTTTATCTTCTCTCCCATTTTGGTCATACCCTTTGTGTCTAATGGGAACCTGCATTTAGAAATCGAGTCCAAAGTGACCGGAGAGACCAGAGTCGTGCTGAAAGCAGGATTGTGCCAAGTGGAGAGAGAGAGAGAGAGAGAGAGAGAGAGACCCTTCTTGCTCCAGCTTCTGCTCCACTTTTCCATCAAAGTCACCTTAGATTCAATGCCAGCCAAAAATACCAGGCTTCCACGAGCTGCTACGTAGATGGAAGGTGGCGACCCGCGGTGACGCAGCTAAAAAGAATCAGATGGGTTAGGGTGTTTTGTCCGGAACGTTCTAGGTTAAAAATACAGAAGGGGGGGAAAAAAATCTAATCACATCATGATCTGCAAGATGATGATATTCCTGCTGACATGGCTGGTTTCATTTGTTCACAAACAGCGTGACATCCGCGCGATATCGTGATATCGGCGTGAATCATGCTGTGAGGATTTAAAGGTGCACAGGGTACGTCTAATGATTTGCCCAGCATCATCGTCGGAGGCGGAGCAAGGGTCGGCACTGTGTCCTAAAAAAAAAAAAGATTAATTTTTATTATCTGTAATGTATGTAGATTTTTTGTGTGTGTGTTAAAAAAGATTAATGAACTGATTAAGCTGAGGCGTACAGATTTTCCAAATCTGAGGAGACCATATATACAGGAAAGGGCTGATTAGGATGATTAAACAGCGGGGTGAATAAATAAACGCACCATTAGTCACCAAAGAAAAGGGCGCTACAGGACATGAATGTAGGAACGGAACTGATTTGCATGAAATGCCGTTTTACATTAATTTACTCTGGTACAGAATCGCCTGAACATTACCTCTCTCTCTCTCTCTCTCTCTCCCTCTCTCGGTCTCTCTCGCTTTCTCTCACACTCGCTGTTTCTAATCAAAGTTAAAGAGGGCACTTAATTTACAAAACTAATCCCGTTTCACGACCACAACACGAAGATATGAAATGACACCGCGTGTCGATGTGTTATCTCGTGTGGTTAAAAACTTTAAGCCGTACTTAACGATTTTAGGACAACCTAAAGGAATTAGTGAGCATTAAATCCAGTATGTGTCGCGTGTTTATTCCTCTTTCTAATGATGCTTGGAGGAATGAGATCTGAAACTCTTAAGACTCTCAGGTGAGTATGATTAAAGCATAGTAGCGTGTAACATATTGAGCAAACTAGACACACACGCGCACGCACGCAGCTCCAGATCAGTACTTATGTAATGAGAAGTTTTGTCTTACCCTCATCAAGAAATCCGGATTATGCTCTATGCTGATTCAATATGCTCCCAAACACATCTATAACTCCGCCCCTCCCATCACACACACTATCACCATCTCCATCCATCCATCTAGGAATCTCTGTAGTCCAACCACAGAAACCAACCATGCATGGGGAGAACATGCAAACTCCATGCACCCAGATCCAACGCGGGAATCAAACCCGGGACCATAAGGTGCAAGGCCACCGTGCTAACCACTACGCAACCATCCCACCACAATCCCCAGTTCCCCCCACCCGTTACCTCCAATTGCATATAGGAATCGGATCAGCTGTTGAATCTAATCATACATTAACCCTTTTCTGTAATTTAGATTTGTATTATTTTCGATGTAACCGAATATATCCACACCCATGATTCCCATTGAACACATCCTGAGTTCTGGGTTTGATCCCCACGGTGATAGCAAAAAGTTTTGTTTTTTTTTCGCTTTAGTTGAGGTGTGAGATATGAAGCTTGCAGGACAAATACCACACGAGTGCGAGAGGCGGTTCTATGTAAGGTTCAAATTAGCCTACTAGTTTGTTTTTGGAAGCAAACCAACCACACGCATGAGGTGTTGTGAGAAGCAGAATTCATATGCTGACTGTGCCAGAGTTCATACTTCCTCTGTTTACATGCACAAAGCATTTAATCCGAATGTAACTACTTTGACATGTGCGGAGGTGGAAGGTTAAGAGTTTTCACGTACTTGGTGGATACTTTTGACTTGTACTCCACTACATCCTACAACAAACTTCTGTACTTTCGACTTCAATACATTCCCACATGGCATTGTATCATATGTGGAGGATTTCAAAGCTGTAATATTTCCACATTTGCTATTATACGATATGTGATTGCATAAGTTCCCTTCTTTTTTTTAAAATGCTTTGAAATCAGAAGTTGAGATGATTTTAGAAAGCGGAGGGAGAGACTCTTTTACTATGACTTAAAGGCTCAAGTTGACAAAATACCAGTTTAGTATTTTGATACTTTTAAAGGCGAGTACTTTTGTAGTAGAAATGGAAATGGAGCACTTCTACGTTTACTTGATATTTTATCTGGGGTATTTCTACTTTTACTTAAGTACAGATAGTCCCCGACTTACGAACATTCGAGTTACGACTTTCCACAGATGCGAACAGACCGAGGTTCTACTACTGCGAAAGTAGCTCACTTTTTTTCTCTTTTGTATTGTACAAAAAAAAAAGACACTGCAGTTTGCAACAGATACTAAAATTGACAATTCTATATAATGTTTTCAGTGTGTAAGTGAATGTATAAGATGTCTAAAGTTCAGTATATTGTGTGTGCGTGCGGGAGAAATGAGTCGGACTCGCCGGTTTTAATGAATCGGTCCGGAAGCACGATGATAGAAAATGTCTGTCCTGTAAAGCTGTCCTGATGATGGTGAATAATCCAAATTCCGGACAAATCCTCAACAAAACAGAGCTCACAGTCCAATACAGTGGAAAACAGCTCTGAGACTAAATGGCGTCCAGGATTCCACTCGCGATTTAACGACTCAAAGACGACGTTTCACACGTGAGATTCATTTCCTTAGTCACGATTACGGTTTTTGGCCACATGATGCCAGTGTGAGGACAGGGGACAGATTTAGTCAATCAGGTTGGTATGCTTTACATTGTATATGCATTTCAAAAGCTGTAAGACACACATTGTCGGACTTAAGAACAAGTCCGACTTACGAACGTACTCCCGGAATGTGTACAGTAGTATGTGTACAGTAGTTGTGTACTTTGCCCAATACTAGTCATGTTTAAAGTGGTTCTGCATTCTTTGAAGGGTTTAATTTGGCAGAATGTAACAGAAGACGGTGAAGTAGTAGTATTTTTCTTCCCGTCTTTTTCCCATAAATCTTGACTTTCCGTCTCACTTATAAGTTCGATGCTTTTATGTCGCACAAAATGGTTCTCACGGAGTTTACTGATCGTGGATGGAAGCGAAATATCCCTCCTGGGAAATTAGGTAATTATTATTATAATTATTATTATTATTGAATTTAGAATTCATTTTTAATAGCTCCTGTGTAATTGTTAATCTGTGTGCGTGTGTGTTAGTTTTTTTGATATGGTGTCCTTGGATTAATGGCACCTGAAGCATGAAGGGAGTGGGAGAATAGACCTGGGCAATTGTTACCATGGACCCCCTTAATGTCATCTCTCTTTCTCCCTCCCTCTCTTTGTCTCTTCCATCAGAGCAGAGTACATCAGACACATTATAGGCCTGAACAAGAGGTCATTACTCTATTAGAAAACTCAGCAGACACAGACTGTAGATGTTCCTGCGTGCACGTCTACAGCAAATCACAAGACACACTTTTTGTATTCGTCCAGTCTGATCGATTCTCTTAATTGCAGTCCTGTAAAGTGTGCCATGTTCCCCTCATCAGAACTGCGCAGTGTCTCGTCTATATTTTTAGATCTGCAGCACAACAGCGATAACGGAAAGGGTATCGATTCCTTACAGCCTCCAGCCTCGGGATTTCACGGTTGTGACTGCATCGTGGGTGAGACGCCGGAGACGCGCGGTCGAATTGACGGGGCTCATTACGTATGCCTCTTCCAAACCATCATACCGCCATCATTATTTTATTTTATTTCTTTCTCTTTTTAAATAGCCCGCAGGGCGATGCTGATTTTAATCATTCATTCCCTCTTCTCTTTAGCACTCCCTCTCTCTCTCTCTCTCTCTCTCTCTCTCTCACCACTCTTCTGCTGAGTACACAAAGCGAAAGTAGGTGATAAATTATTTACGGGCTCTCAAGCCACCGGCTCGCGCGCCCGGTTTTCTATTTTTAGAAGCATCTGGCTGTCTCCTGGGACTTCACCGAGCACCGCGAGCGATCATGGCGCAACAGATTCAGTAATGGACACGGCTGCCGCAGGATCTGCGGCACGCTATGTGTGCTTCCACTCACGCGTGTTCTCATTAAAATAAATGACACATCCTGACGGGTAGGGATGCTGTGACTTCCATAGAGTGCAGCACAAACCACAAAGGCTTTGTTACCTCTTTATGTACCGTGCTGTTTGGAGTACGTGTCAGGGTTACAAACGACTGTCAGCGAGGTCATCTTTACATCTTTTGTTCCTTTCTTTCTTTTGGGAGGAAAATTAAAGTATGTAATTACGCCTTAAGCACCAGTTGCATTCAGCCTCCATGACTGTACATTGTGTTGAAAGGAAAAATGTACCCGAAGAGTTTAATCATGAATAGATGAAGAGTTCAAGCCTTTCTTTCTCTGTGTGTGTGTGTGTGACAGTAATATTTAACCAGTTTTGAGCCCAAATAGTGCTGTTGGTCGTTGTTTACAACTTTTTCGCTGATGCAACTCATTTTATGTTATCGAACATACACCTGCTCAGGGAACTGCACTGCAGAGATCAGAGCTGTGTTTAAAAAAAAAAAAATGCTGAGATCAGGAGACAAGATGCAGAGGTCAACACTTCAGAAAGTTTACTTACACACAGGAGACCAACGTTTAAGAAAGACCAGCCTCACCTCGAAGTTGCATAAAATATTAATCCGAATCCTTTGTGTGTGTGTCTTTTAGTACAGGATTGGGCAGTTGTATATGATCAGTAAGCACAGCAATGAGCAGAGCGAACGAGGAGAAGGAGTGGAGGTGGTGCAGAACGAGCCCTTCGACGACCCCACACACGGCCACGGCCAGTTCACAGAGAAACGCGTCTACCTCAACAGGTGAGACGTCTTCTACTCTCTCTACCAACACACAAACACACGCGCATATATGGATTTGTAAACTCGTATAAATATTTTAATACGAAATTAATTATGTTATATATTATGATAATAATACAGAAATATTGTATTTCTATCAATATAATATACATCATAATACCTTCCCTGAAGTGTGTATACATTGTTTTGGCTGACTCTGTGTATATTGGAGTCAGAGCTCTCTCTTTTTGTTATTTCTTTGCGCTTCATACACTGGAGGACCCGAAACCAGTCTCTGTTTGTATATCTGTACGTCTGTCCATCTGATTTTCTCGCATCATCGCACAAAACTGACTCGGCAGAAATTTGATGAAACTTTGCCAGGCCTTCGGTTCTCCAGAAATGAAATCCAAATGTTGAGTAGAAGGGACGTTATGAGCAGTTTTGTGCCAGATTATGCATATACTCATTTTATTTTAATTGGACGAATACGTCGTTTTTCTGCTCAATGTGGGCATGAGTAGATGCCACTCAGCACAGCCAATCAATGCGATAGTTTACCGTAAATACAGGGCATGAGGAAGACACAGGAACATCCGTAATGCATCTATAAGGCTCCCAAATCCGCACGAAACACAAACAAATGCSCAAGACAGCATGGATCACTCTAAAAAAAAAAAGATAATTACACTATGAAAATTGAACCTTTAGAGATGTATGGACCGATCCTGGTATGTTTATTCCTCCTGCAGGAAATTTAAAACCAGTTTGTCTCGTATGTTCTGAAACCATGGCGATCATAAAAAGCAGTCACATGAAGCGGCACTATGAGACAGAACACGGATCGTTATAGCAAACGTAACCAGCAGTGTTATCCGCTCAAATCAAAATCGAAAAATGATGTTATGAACAGTTATGTGGCAGATTTTAACACTCAATTTTAAACAGGACGTGTATTTGGCTGTCGGCGAAAGACGTACGTAACTTAGCATAAACAAGGCATAAGAACCTGTTATTTCTTTGTATTAATAAGTAAGGTAGAGAGTTCTGCTGTACAGACGGACAGGCAGACGTTTACGGCATCAACCTGAAATTATAATATCACTGATTTACATTAAAGCTCATCAGTTTATTTTTATCTTTAACCTTTTTAACCATTTCTAAAAACTCTTTACCCGACACCAAATTGCGTTCTCCAAGGTTTGTTCTGGGGAAGACCCTTGTGTGGATGTGACTCATACACAGTGCAGCTGGAGCAGCTGACCTCTCCCGAAATCAATGAACAGTCAAGGACACGATCCTCTGAGATAAGCATGCTTTTCAGGGTTTAAGAGCAGGAGAGATGGATAAAGAGTCGGCTACAAAGGGGCCAAGAAGTAGGCAGTGAATTAAAAGGAAGGAAAGAGAGCTTTCACAGGCAAAGAATTAATCAGAATTAAAGACAAGGTGGAGAGACGCGTAAGAGGAAGAGAAACGATATAAACAAGAACGGCAAATGAGTGTGTTTGAAATAAGAGAGTTGGACTGAAATAGGAAGGTTTAGTCCTTTTGATTAATTGAAGACTGAACAGCCGTGTCAGCATCGTGACCGCATTAAGCTTACACACCAGTTTTTCGAGTTGGCTGCCCTTTTAAAAGAAGGTGGGGTGGACAGCATGAGGAGGGGAGCGGACCGCACAATGCGTTTATCGTTTCCTCTGGACCGTAGGGCCTCGCCCATATCAGTCTGAATAGCAAATAAATCTTTTTTTTTTCTTCTTCTTTTTTTTCTCGATTTCATCCAGAGCCTCGATTTCGTTCTGATTGTCCATTCAAAACAGAAGACCAGGTAAAGGTCCCCATGTTTTACTGTTTCTTAAGGGGAGCTCTGAGACTCATGTTAAATCATGTTGGTTGACGTTCCAGCTGAAATCGCTCTCACATATTTGTATTATTTTTAATGTCTCACATTAAACGCCATGACCGTGTCTAAATGAAATGAGCAACAAGCCTAGGAAAAGGGGTTTCTTCTTATATGAGGTCACAAAAGGGAAAAAACCTAATTGGCTTGCTTAAACCCCAGCCAATACAAAAAAAATCCTAAAATTCCTTTTTGCTAGTAAGCACCTTTTGTTTAGGTACCAAATGCATTTGTCCGTGTCTGTGATTACAAAATCAATATTTACATTTAAGTGTTTGGCAGATGCTCTTATCCAGAAAGAAACAGAAAGTATTTACATAATATTTCTTAAATATAAATGAAATGGTTTCCAACCTAATTGTTTACATGGATACTGTTGATGCTGAGCTGATGAGGTGTTTGTTTATATGCTAAAACATTTCATCAGACTTTAACTTGTTTAATGATGGTCAAGCTTCCCATATTTTCATTATAATCTGTTACAAGGATTAATTTCCCCTTCCTCAGCCCCAAAAGAAAAAAAAATCAGTGGATGGAAATAAAGAAAAGTGAGAGAATTTGTTCTCACAGAGTTTACTAATGGAAGCAAAATTTGAACGTGAACAAACGTGAACAGAGAAACACTGTATTATTCTAACGATCTGATCGGTGGTTTACTGGGCTAATATTTACCTATTGAACAGACTATCGAAGGTTTACACCACCGCTCTCATTCTGATCAGGGCCTGTATTTACTAAGCGTCTCAGAGCAGGAAATCGTTCCTCAGTGGCCAAAAATAAGCAGCGCTTGATCACTTCATTACCACGGGATATCCCATGTGTCGCACTCCTCAGGGGTACATTACGTGCTGCAGACTGACAGGTGGCATTGATGCTTTCACAAATTGCCTCCGTTCACTTTTTATCTTTAGAGGTAAGAGTAGGGCAGAATTTTGCTTTGATTATTCCTTTACATTTTACTGCCTCCTCCTCCGCAAGCTGAACGCTTTCATCCTCTCTCCAGTTTCGCTTTCTTTTTCGAAATCATTTTGATCAGATTATGATGGAGCTACAAAGCTCTATTATTGGGGCTTTAAACAGTTGTGATTTGGGCAGACTGATTAGGATAACGTCATGCAGTCGAGTCACACATCTGTAAGTTTTGTCTGTGTGCATAAAGCTTAGAGTTACAGGTTTCCACTGTTTAAAACTACAACGAAAAGCTAGAAAAAGACTGCAGGTCTTAGAAAACTACTTTGCGGCTCTCAGCGTCGTAAAAAGTGGCGTCACACGCTTTCCACTCCACGCTGGAAAAAAAGAAAAAAAAAAGTAGGAAGCTTTACAAATAACTTCAATGTCCAGATGTAGGAAGATCTTCAGTCCTAAATGAACTTTGAGCCCGATTCCTACGAGTGGTTCTGAGACGCTGAGCAAATACGGGCTCGGGTCACACTGTTTCGATTGAGGTGTTTACACAATATGTTTTAATTCTGGTTGTTGGTAGAATAAACAGTAGTAGTAGTAGTAAACACGCCAAGTGTGAACAGAAACACTAATATGAAACCCGCATTTTCATTTGATAAAAAAGGAGTGGAAATTCTAATAATGATGCAATTTAAATTTGAATTAGATTTAAAATATCAAGTAGTTTATTTTGTACAGCCACCTTATCATAAGCACTGGACTTGTACACATGCCTTAAAGTATGATGTACTGTATTCTTTCACACGGTTTACACCACTTCATGGTTTTCTCTTTCATTTATCATTTGTTCTCTTCTGTCTCTCTCTCACTCTCTCTCCTTTTTTTGTTTTGTTTTGTTTAATTGGTCATAAAGTACCGCATAAAACATTTTGAGAATTTTGCTGCTTTGGTTTGGCATGCAACGCCAGGCGATCCACACCAAGTGCCACAGATGCTTCTAGATCCTCATTAGCAGGCATGCTTAGAAAGGGCAATTTTCCAGCAGATATCCCACCACCAACTGGACTCCAATCTGATCAGCTTGTCTGTTAGCGTTGGTGTTAGAGTTAGCGTTAACATTAGCCAGCGAGTTACGGGTAGATGATTAATGAAGTTTAATGAAGTTGTGATTACGGGGGTGTTCCCCCTACTGTGAGCATGTGAAGAAAAGAAAAAAAAAGCTCAGCCAGTGCCAATAAAAGCTCTCTGGTGTGAAAAACCGTGGGTTTCAGAACCGCGCCGTTGCCCTCAGAAACTGCCGCAGTGTGCACTGCCAATTAAAGAGTGCTGTGTGTATGTGTGTGTTTTTTTTTTTTTTTTTGTGGCTCAGCTCAGAATGAGGCACAGTCGCCTTCAAAGAGCGTTGAGTTTAATTGCTTCTGATGTTGCCAGTTTTGGGGGTGAATTCAGCCTCGGCCCACGCACTCCAAAGAAGCATGTACTGTTCCTGGCAGGATTTAATAGTCATGCATCTGTTAAAGCAGGCAGAATTCACTGGACCCACAGGAACGTGTAGACGTGCTACTGTACATCGTGACTCCGTATTCAGGGACAAGCATCAGACTATACATTCACTCGGTGACCTGGTTTGATTTTTATTTTATTTATTTTTTCTTTTGAATGTATAGTTTGCTTCGATGAAGTAGCGGTGTAAAAAAAATAAATAAACAAATAAATAACCCTGCACAACCATAAGCACAGGTTTCGTGCCTCTCTGTTCCAATTAAGGAGGCGTGGCCTCTGTCAGTGGCCATCAATCAAACTTTTTTGTTGTAAGACTGAGTAGGTGTAAGGTCCTCTAATTTCCTGCGCTACTACCGTACCTGTGTTTCTTATGGATGTAATTTTGCTGTGTGTGTGAAAGCAGGTTGGGAGTCCTGAGTCGAAAGCAGCAATTCATTTAGGATTATGAACCCCATCACTCAGGCAGCACGGATCATTCTAGAAAGTTAGGGGGGAATAAAAATGATTCAGCACGTGTAGGAGACTACAAGTAGCAAAGAAGGGTTCGTGAAAGAGGAGATTTTGTGTGTRTGTGTGCGCGCGCATGTGTGTGTGCGTGTGTGTGTGTGCATGCACACGAGAGAAATGTTATTGCACCCCAGGCCCTGAATCCWTTTTTTATATATATAAAAGAGATGCAWCTCCTTTTGCTTTTGCATTACACTGATAAAATCCATTACTGAAAAAAGCCCGGCGCTTATGCCTTCCAGTCTCGGAGTTTGTCATAAAAGACTCCATTATGTCCAGTGGAGCCTTTTGCCTGTGTTTTTTTTTTTTTTTTTTGCGCTAGTGTGAAGGAGAAGTAAAGGCTTTAGCAAGCTACAGAGGTACTGCAGACAGACTACTTACATAACAGAAGAGAGCAACAGTAATGTAGTGTTTTATCATGGATTACAGGACATGGCAAATAGGCTACTAATTAGTAAAGCTACTGTAAGACAGCCATCCTTTTTTTCTTCTTTGTCATTAATATGTCCTGACATTTTGACCATGGGGGCAAATTTACTGTTGTTCCATAATCGTCCTTCAAAATGCGATGGCCCTAAATGTTTTGATTGTCACAGTGTAAAGTCACGTGGGAACTTCAGGGGAAATTCTCCAACAACTCACTGGCAACCAGGTCTGAGTCGTTTTTGCCCTTTTTTTTTTTACACCAGATCAAACCAAACAGGACATTGTTTCTCTTGAAAGTGATTACTATAACAAGCAGTAGGTTGCTTGGAAAACGAGCAAATACGGTCAGTTTAGTGTGTCAACCAATAAAGCTAAAACTGCTTATCAAGGGGTTGGGTTTTTTTTTTGGTCACCTGCCAATTCACTATCCACCATCCAGCTCTCCTTCTACCAGGTGAAGAGATGGTTCAACGTGCTTCCGTCCGAGACACGTATCCCTATCATGTTATACACTCTCTTCTGTATACATGAACTGATGATTAGCTTAGAGGAATATGATGCCCCTCCCACCCAGAACTTTGCTTTCTGGGATTCAGATAGCTGTGACATCATTAGGATCGCTTTTTATTTCACCTCCCTTTTTTAAAGTTAAATTGAGTTCTAACGGCGTCACAAACACAACGAGGGGTGAGGTATTTTATTCACCCCATGAACACTATTCATAATTTTCTTTGTGGTGTTTTGATTATCGATCTGTAATATTATAATTTTTCTCTTTTTTTTTTTTATCTCTTCACAGCAAACTGCCCAGTTGGGCGAGAGCAGTGGTGCCCAGAATCTTCTATGTGACAGAGAAGGCTTGGAACTATTATCCTTACACCATCACAGGTACTGCAGTCAGACTTAACCCAAGAGCAAGAAGAATAAAGTAGGAATGTAATCATCAGGATTCACATGTCTCAAAGGAGGAAGCACATGTTAGTCCTCACCTTCCTGGTCTGGTAGCTGTAATGCAATAGTGGAGAACCCAGATAATGGGGTGGGAACTGGCAAAGACTAAATTGGATTTCGACCTCCCACCCTCAGACACAGAAAAAATGTTCCAACACTTTCTGGTCTTAGAAACCCTGCGCTGTAATCCTTTGTCCTCAGAAATAATAAAGGTTGGAGAAGGCTGCCTCGGCTGCAGGGATGATGATGATGATGATTTTGAACCTCCTACATTGCCTTACTGCAGACAGATTATGGCTATGAAGGCGTGTACTGAGGGCACATTAATAGCCGCAGTTCCTCTCACACTCTGGCTATTCATTTGCCATAAAAGAAGGCAGTAGGATATGGAGGGAGTGCAGCGTTGTGTATGGAAATGATGTGACAATACTGTTAAGCCATGGTATTGTCACTTTAAATTACGATCAATGTTTTGTACATCAGCTTGTTGTTACATTACTTACAGTATAAATATACACTGATCGGTTATAATATTATGACCACCCACTTAATATTGAGTAGGTCCCACCTTTGCCACCTAAACAGTAATGCACTGTGTGTTCTGAAACGTTTCTATTGGAACCAGTGTTAAGCTTTTCTTCAGTTGGAGTTGCAATAACTCCTGTATTTGATTAGTCTTGGCCTCCTATGACCCTGTCGCTGGTTTTCCTTCCTTGGACTGCTGTTTGTTAGGTCCTGACCACTGCAGACCAAGAACATCCCACAAGAGCTGAGGTTTTGAAGTTGCTCCGACACGGTCCTTCACCTCTCACAATTTGGCCCTTGTCAAAGTCACTCAAATCCTTACGCTTTTTTTCTGCTCCCAGCACATCGAATTCAGGAAAAAAAGTTTACTTGCTCCATAAACCCAGATCAGGAACAGAAAAGGAGTGGAACAGAGGCGGAGCAGAAACAGAGAAGGGTTTAGCAAAAGGCAGGGGTGGAGCAGAAACAGAGCACGGATGGAGCAGAAACGGACCATGGGTGGAGCAGAAGCAGGGCAGAAACAGAAGGGGAGGAGCAAAAGCAGGGCAGAAACAGAGAAGGGGGTGGAGCAGAGGCGGAGCAAAAACAGAGAAGGGTTTAGCAAAAGGTAGGGATGGAGCAGAAACGAACCATGGGTGGAGCAGAAACAGAGAAGGGGTGGAGCAGAAGAAGGGCAGAAACAGAGAAGGGGGGGGAGCAAAAGCTGGGCAGAAACAGAGAAGGGGTGAAGCAGAGGCGGAGCAAAAACAGAGAAGGGGTGGAGCAGAGGCGGAGCAAAAACAGAGAAGGGTTTAGCAAAAGGTAGGGATGGAGCAGAAACAGACCATGGGTGGAGCAGAAACAGACCATGGGTGGAGCAGAAACAGACCATGGGTGGAGCAGAAACAGACCATGGGTGGAGCAGAAACAGACCATGGGTGGAGCAGAAGCAGGGCAGAAACAAAGAAGGGGAGGAGCAAAAGCAGGGCAGAAACAGAACATGGGTGGAGCAGAAGCAGGGCAGAAACGGAGCAGGGGTGGAGCAGAAACAGAGCTGCTGGAAAGTAATGTAGTTATTGTGAAATTCTTGTTACTGTTGAGTTTAAGGGGGGGGGGATGTGCAACAGTAAAAACAGCTGAAATAGACTTATTAATCATACTTTTTAGACTGGCAAACTGTTCCTCAGGTTTCAGGTTCTTTATACCTGAAAGAGCCCGATACTCTGCATCACTGACAGCATGAAACAGATATTTGAATTACCTTCCTCTATTACTTTCCTTGAATATGTATTGCTTTTTACATTTCACCAAGCACGGTAATGGTGTTTTTTTTTTTTTTTCTGCAGCAGCTCAAACATGATTGGCTCTGATTTAAAAGTCTTGTGAAAGTTCAAAACCGGGTCAGATTTTCTTGAGAGATCATGTGTGTGTGTGTATATGTTTATAATAACCTGATGGTTACTATGGATATTTGCACATCGATGGAAAAACACAGAAATGAATGTTCCACTATATGTACAGTATATACATACTCTACCAGTCAGAAATTTGGACACACTTTCTAGGTCCTGATTTGTATTTTATTCTATATTGGGAAAACGATGCTAAAGCTCTTCAGTATATACAATAATCTCCTTTGTACAGCTGATATTTGAGATGTGTCTGCTACTGATGCTCTGTAAAGCCTTCATAACTGCTCTAATCTGAAGTGCTGTGTGTTAATTTTTGAGGCTGGTAACTCTAAATGAACGTCTTTTCTGCAGCAGAGGCAAGTTTTGGTCTTGCTTTCCTGGGAAGGTCTTCACGAGAGCCAGTTTCATCATGGTGCTTGATGGGTTTTGCAAATGCACTTGACAATACTGTTCTTGCAAGAACTATTCCAGAACAACTGGCCCTCGTGTCCTAAAATAACAACTGACTGTTGCTGTTGTTGTTACTTAATTACCTAATGCCATGTGTGTTTTTCTTGGGGGGGAAAAAACAATTCAGTATTGTTCTAGACTGTAGAAAGTAAATTCAAACTTGTGTCCAAATGTTTGCCTGGTACTGTGTATACATACTTGACATATTTTAGCTCCACCTGGTGTAGTTTAAGGTCTCTGAGCGATTGCAGAGTCTATAGTTTCTGCCGCATGGTTCCCACATCAACCTCCTTTACCCCTCCTATCTCAACTGCAATTGACCTTGAGCTAAATTCATGTCACCACAAAATTAGAAGCAAGTCATGTTATTTTTCTCATAGCGGATTTATCTGGTAAATGCCATTTTAAACAGGACAGAGTATTCTTGGGCGCTTGTCAGTTCACTCGGGCGGGATGCCCAAGTATCATCATGTGTGGGAAACACTGCTGTTATTTTGAGTTGGTTATATAAGGACCAAGGGAACTTTTTCAGGAACATTTTCAGGTGCCAGAAACTTTTCTTATTAAAACTTTTCAGTTAGTTCCTGTTTAATGAACAGCACAACTTGAATCTCACCATCATGACAAAGTTTGTGTCAAAACAATGAAGGCTCTTGTAGTGTCCTGGATGCACAAAACAGGAATTCATCCAGAAACCATAAAAGTTATTGTTTTGACTATGGTTTGATCCTGTATTTGATAGGACGCTAATTAAGTTTTCTGCTCTTTCCTTTCCTCTTATCTGCTCCTGGTCCTGAATACTCAACATCCCGTGACTGCAGAATACACAGTAAGTTCAGTTTCTGTCTTTTCTTTGTCAAAACATGGTTTTCTACTAAATTTACTGCTGCACTATGAAGCAATTAAGCGTTATTACACGAGAAGGCATGCTGTTGTCCTCAATATCAGCACTGCTCTTATTGCTTTTATGCAGCAGTGCTACAAATGCATTTTTTATTGACAGATTACGATTTGTTTGTTTCTTTAACCAGTAATTTTGTTCCCCTCACACATTCTTTAGTGACTGATGGAATAGTTGTATTACCGGTACTATTGTATGTAGCCAAAAGATGAGGAGAATAACCCAGTGTTGGACATTCCTGAGAAACTTACAAAGTTTATTTTATATTTCCTCTTCAGAATATCAGCTAACGTCTGGGTTCCGGGATTATATCCCAAATAGTGCTGCTATTTATATTTATAATGGAAAGCTACGGCACTATGCATGGTATACAATCCCAATATACACACACACCAAGTACTGCCCTTGATCAGCGGTAAGAGAGGGATTTGGGATTCAGCCTTGTGTTTTTGAAGCTAGTTAGTTTTGTAGCTCCTGTTAGCCATGAACAGAACGACACAGACAGTCGGCAGCAATTCAGAGCGACTTACTAAACCAGTTTCTAAGGATACAAAAGCCTCTAATGACTCACCCTCCTAGTCCCACCTTCTCAATTGTTCATATAACAAATCTTTTCAGACAGAGGAGGATCCTTTGACCTTGGAGGACTCAAATATGAGGAACTTACCTCAGACTAAAGAAGCTGTGAAAAAAGATGTGTAGTGAAACATATCTACCTTGTAAGAAAGAAGTCTAGTTGAAATCACTCAACTTCCAGATAACCTCACCAGAAAGGCTGAGAATCTTCACAGACATAATGTTATCAAATATGTTTTCTTGCTTCCTCGACCAGTTTTAAATGTAGGTTTTAGCTTCCCTCCTCTCTTTCGAGTATTACCGGCCATACCGACCTATTTTCACTCATGCTTGCGGTCGATTGTGGTGTAATTAACTATTGTTAGAACACCTGTGACATGGAGTGATCCATATAGTTAAATGTTCCAGTGCTGTCATGCTCTATTATCACCACTCATGTGAATACATCTCGTTTTGTCCGATTACTCTGAACTAACTGATGTATAATGTACTGTATATTCATTTTCACTAGCTGTCGTTTTTAGCGTTTAAGCGTAGCTAGCTATAATTAGATTTATCAAAGGCATTTATGACAAATGTACAGTAGTTCCTTTTTGTTAAAAAAACATTCATTAATGAAATGCAGAAAAACTGTTCATTACAGAGAAACTGTCCACGTTGCACTTTAATAGAAACGCCTGTTTGTAATAATGCAATTTTGCCACCTTCATTAAAATCACACAGCTAAAGAGCTACCGTTCAGTTTTACCTCAAAAATCTGAAAATATGATCTGCGCAACTGATCAACAAAAACAAGCAAAAAAAAAAAAAACGTACAGCAAATGGCAATTCTTTAAATGGAAATTTTTTAGACCAGTTTGAGGTGACAGGAAGTCAACAATAAATTAAAGTAAAAGCCTGTCAGAATGCATAACGTGCCAAGGTTGAAGAGCTACAATGATAGAAGACCACATCAGTTTGCACTCCTGTCTGCCAAGAACTGGAACTAGACTTTTGGAGGAACTAGACCATTTGTCCAGTCAGTATTTTTTACAGTTTTGAGGGAGACTGTTCAAGGGGGCGGTTCTTGTTTTTGTGCTGTTGTTTAATTTGTTGTTGTGCTCTGAGATGTACTCCGGTTTCCTCACACAGTCCAAAGACAAGCAGATTGTAGCAACGTGCAAGAGTATAGGTATTCCTATTAAAGTGGCCAGCGATTATTCCACAAACGTCATGGTGATATTTAAAGGTCTGATTCATATTTAACCGCTGTTTTCATGCTGTGTTTGGGAGCCGTTTCTCCCACTGACATCCTGYGATTCCTGATAAATGGGCTTGAAATAGGTTTGCATCACGGTAAATGTCTCTTAAAGTTCGATAAAAACTCTTCAAAGTGACTCACGGTTATTTCTGTATAGCGTGGTGGGGGTGGCTGGGGTGGAGCCTGAGGGCTGAACAGGAAGACACAGTGACTCACCGAAGAGAAGAGACAGTCCCCACTTTCAGATATCCTATTCACTGTCATTTATTACTTCGATCATTTCATCTCTCTCTCTCTCTCTCTCCCTCTCCCTCTCCCTCTATCTGTTCCCCCACCCTCCCCTCTCTTTTTTTCGCCCACACTTCCTAAGGTGTCATTTGCAGCAACTTTCTTTTCCATAAAGGGGTTACCATGGAAATATGTCTTCTTGTGCCTATGTTGTTAATCATAGCTTTAATGGTCTTGTACACCAGATCACGCAAATCACAAGCACGGATTTACATCAAAATACATCTCCTGTTCAGGTGTGTTAGTTTCAGATTATTTAGCTCATTTATACAGCATGATGATTTCAACAAGCACCAGATGAACAAGCATTCACTTCCTATAGCCGGATGAAGTGCGATTCTGACAATGGCGCCAGGATGACGAGGCATTCACACTGAGATTTTTGTAACTCACATGCACATTCAATTAAATGTAATGCACTGATAGGGTCCAGGCTCTCAGTAAGCTCACTGGATTCATCTAGTTGCATGAGGCTTATAGGAACAGTGCAGATGTGGTGATGGGCAGAGGATTGTATTTTCTTTTGCAACTATGCTAAGACGTACAGTACGACTAGCGGAAATCCGAGGTACGAATTTTCCACAGATACGAACGGACCGCGGTTCTACAAGCATTCGTAGATGCGAACAAATCACGGGAGTAGCTCACATGTATTATACAAAAAATAGACACTGCAGTGCACCAGATATCAATATTTACAGTTTTATACAATATTTCCAGTGTGTAAGTGAATGTATAAAATGTCCAAAGTCAGGTACATTTGTATGTGTGGGGGGTGCAGGACAAATTAGTCGTTTCAATGAATCAGTCTGGAAGCACGATGATAGAAAATGGTTGTCCTGCAAAGCTGTCCCGAGTTCACAGTACAATACAGTGGAAAACAGCCCAGAGACAAAATGGCATCCATTCAAGTGCGGTGAACGCCGTGAAGTGTCGTCCTTCCCTCCCTGGTGGAATTTAAATGAGGTCAGCTGACTCGTTAGGCACGTTTAAAAAGGCTTATACGTGTTATAATTTTTGGCCACATGATGGCAGTATGGGCAAAGGGTACAGGCGCACCGCTCAAAAGTGGTTTGGTATGCTTTACATTTGTATATTCCTATTAAAGGCATACTGTATAAGACTTACTTTGTCAGACTTAGGAACGATTCTGACTTACGAACGTGCTCCCGAAAACGTACTGTACAAGCAAGCAACTGAGATTAACGTGACACTTTCTCTTTACTTTCATTTTCAGTGTTCGTTTTTGCCGAAGTTCTCCATCCACATAGAAACCAAGTATGAAGATAACAAAGGAAGCAATGACAACGTGAGTACATACACGAGCATGTAGAGATTTATCTCTTCTTCAAATTCTAAATAATAATAATTTTTTTTTTTTTTTTTTTACTCGATGCCTCCTTTTTCTCTTTTTCTCATTTCAAGAGCCATGTTAATGGGTTTTGTCTCACAGCGTGCTCTTACAAAATCGATTTCTGGATTGAACAAGCGTTTGGCTGGCGAACATTTGAGCAGATTCTTCAGCTCGTTTTTCAGCGTCACTGTGAGCGAGTTTCCTCAGAGCATGCTTGATAAAAAGAGTAAATAATTTTGTCAGAGACAAACCGTGTCTGTCTAACTGAAGTTAGGAAAATAATGTCTTTCGAAAAGTGAGCCAAATTGATGAACAGAGTAAAATCTGTTCCGATTTCTCCTACTGTATGTTAGGAAGAAATCCAGTCCACCCTGTAGCGGTTCTTTTTTCTTCTAGATGACAGTGTCACATTTAGCCTGCATCCTGATGCGTGCGGTCACACATCCTCCACTTTGCTTTATATCTCCCTTTCTCACACACACACACACACACACACTCGCTCTTAAACTGTGTTGGAATTATAAGTCAATCCATAGTTCACTTGCCACACACACACACACAATCTCTATCCCCATATCTTTTCCTTTCATTCTCTTCTTGTCTCTGATGTAGTAAGTGTGTGTTGTAAAAGCTCCGGTATTGATCAGGGCTGACCGTGCTGGACCTGAGGGCGGGAAGCAGCACACACTCACATACAGCCGAGATCCCTCAGCCAACACCATCTCCATTTCACGAAGACCTTTTACTGCTGCACTGTTTTTTAAAGGGCCCGATGCTGTAAATTATCATATTTTATTCATCAAAAGGTCATATTAAAAGTTACTTATTCGAAACAGCAGAAGTCTAGATGGTGTCTCGGTCCTACCTCAGAACACTGGCTGCAAGGCAAGAATAAATCATGGATATTCCTAAGGCATCGTACAGGTGTGTGTGTTTTGATTGATAGATTTTGGAACAAAGATTTGGGTTCTGTACAACACCGCATTGAATTTTAAATGAAACTCTCAACATGCAAGTAAAGTCGAGACATTCAGCTTTAATTCTGAACGGGTTTGATGGGTTTTCAAAGTGTGGCTTTAACCATTCAGAAATTACAGCCATTTTCATAAACACACACACCCACACACACTGTTTTTTTTTTTTTTTTGGGGGGGGGGTCATAAATAATGGAACAAACTACCATAAGTATTGCGCCTGGAACCCACAGCCATGAATAAATAMAAATTTCCTCCCTCACAACACTTTGCCAGACCTTTACTGCAGCTGCCTTAAACTGCTGCTGCTTGTTTGTGGATCATTATGTCTTCAATATTGTCTTCCGTAAGTGAAAAGCATGCTCAATTGGGAAAAGCATGCTCTATTGAGATCAGATGACTGACTTGGCCAGTGAGGAATATCCCATCTCTTCAGTTAATATAAAAAATACAGCCAGTAGAATAATATTGGCCTTGCTTTACATATAAAGAGAGGATAATAATTTATGAGATACGGCAGAGAATTTCAGCAGTGGTGTAGTTAATGCAGCTCTGGAAAGTGTGGGTGAAGTTCATCCAGAAGCCTTTCCAGGTACCAACCGAAAATACTGATGCATGATGGAAAACAACCAAATTAATAAATAAATAAATAAATAAATAACAGGCTTAGTTCCAGTATCACAGGCTGGTTTTGCAATGCTGGAGATTCTGGGATCCTGAGACTCCTTGCTGTTTATCTCAGCGGGATTGAGCGTCACATTTGCGGGGGACTTTCTTATACCCAGTGATTTTCTCGCATTCAGAGAGTACAAAAGATTAAGGGAGCTATTGTGCGCGTTATATTCAGCGCAAACCTGGCACGCTCTCTTTGCTGCACTCTCTCTCTCTCTCTCTCTCTCTCTCTCTCTCTCTCTCTCTCACTCTCTCTCGCTCTCTCTTTCTATCTATATATCTAGCACAGACACTCTTCTAGGTTCAGACACATCTTAATTCATGTTTGATTCACTGGATGGTGGTTATACATGCGTTTGTAGTAAAATACTTATTTTGACATGTCTGGTGTAATGTCAGCAAAGGCCAAGCACACAGCTCCCTCTAGTGGAAATACTGCAAAAATAACGAGCCATGGATCCCAGGACAACACTGCAGGATTTCATCTCTAGTACTAATTATACTAATTACCAGTACTAAATATAATCATCCTGTTAATTACGAATTCAGGATCGATCTCGTCAGGCCTCATATAACGAAGGCTGTTGTCTAAAGGAACGAAGGCTGTTGTCTGGAACCTTCTGGAAACATTCACTGCTTTTCCTGAAATACACTGTGGTTGCTCCTCCCCTCGATTCTTCTTCAAACGCATACAAGCCGTCAACCTCTCCTCTCTTCCACAGTCAAGGCAAAAAACCTGATTTAGGAAAATTCTGTCTCTTTATCATTTAGGTTATTTGTTGTTTAGTGCAATTAAATGACGATTGACTACAATAAAATAAAAAGGGAATTAATTTAAACTTTATAATACACTATTTAAGAACATTGTGTTTTTTTGATTGTATTATTTGCTACTGGAGGTTAAAATAAAATTTTAAATCCAAATTTGTGGATGATCTGCTTTTAATTTAAACATCTGTTGTTATTCATCATACTATAATATCCCCACTAGTTCTACAGTGCTTAATGTCTTCATCATAGTTAGAGTTGACATTTTAGATTGAGACCAAATCAGATATAGCCCAGGGCATTTTACCGTAATTACCGTCCTAAATTGTCTCTTAGTTACTGACTAGATGTTTCAGTTACTTTAATACACTAATGTACTGTACACTGTGTTCATTCTCTTCAGTATTTTCTCTGCCTAGAACGTCCCCATGTTCTTCACTGTGTAATTTGTGTGTGTGTGTGTGTGTGTGTGTGTGTGTGTGTGTGTGTATATGTGTGTGTATGTGTTTTAGATATTCGAAAATGAGCTGAAGGACCAGGAGCGAGAAGTGTGTTTCATAGATATCGCTTACGATGAGATTCCAGAGCGCTACTACAAGGAGACCGAGGTGAGAAATCATAACCTCTCCGCTCCTGTACGTGTCTGCAATTAACATGGAGGAGAGGATAATGGAGAAATGTGCAGCTCCTGGATATTTAGATTTAGGAAATCTAGTGAAATTTGTGAGTAAAATGCTTTTTGTTTTAGATCATTCTCTTTTTAATGCAGTTAAGGATGATAAATAAATGCTTTCTGTATTCGTGTATGTGTACGATTTGCTGTTTAGGCTTTTGTTACTTGGATTTGAAAGAGAAAACAAACTCCCATTATGCAAAAACTGTCCAAATGTCCGAGATGAACATTGTGTCACTAATCCATCAGATCATATGGGCTACTTTTAGTATTTATAATGGGTTTTATAATTACCTCTGTTCCTCAATTGATTAAAATAGTTTTTCTGTTTATATGAAGGGATATAATTAATGCTTGGAAGGAAATCTCTCATGCGCATGTACACTCTCAGACTCGTTGATCGTCATGAAGACGATTTGTCTAAAAAAAAATCTCTATGCAGGATCTGCGCTACTTCAAATCGGAGAAGACGTCCCGCGGCATGCTACAGGAAGGCTGGCGGGACACACAGACTCCCGTCATGTGCTCCTACAAGCTCGTCACTGTAAAGTTTGAGGTGTGGGGCCTCCAGACACGCGTCGAGCAGTTTGTACACAAGGTACGCTTTTATTATGTCTTTGTACTGGATACCAAGTGCTTTATATAGCACATATACAGTAATGGTTTGCAGTGATCGATGAAATTGCCATTCATATTTTATTTATCACTCATCATTTAATTCTGTAAATATAGATCGATGTTGTATAAGCCAGGCCCTAAACTGTGTCTGTAGGTATTAAATGATAAATGATACCAAGCACTTTGTTTGTTCCGTCTATTCATAAAGAAAATCTTGTATTATTTCATTATGGCTTTCTAAATATAATGTTTTCATGTAATATTGGTTCATTCGTCATTGGTACAGAAAGGTTCATCATTGTGCGCAGGTGACTTTATGTTTAGAACATTGCAAACAAATAATCTCATTTATGCTTCAACCTCACACACGTTTTTATTTCTTTTTCAGAGTATACATTCAGAAATATTTGAACTGTGCTCCAGTGTAAAAGAACTTAAATGACGTTTTATTTAATGAATTGATTTCTCTCTCCATCCTACAGGTGGTGCGGGACGTGCTGTTGCTGGGCCATAGACAGGCCTTTGCCTGGGTGGATGAGTGGATCGGTACGTTTCAGGCAGGGCTGAATTATACTAATCATGCGAATGGTCTTAAAACCTTATCCTTCAGCTTAATGTCTGAATGTGAATAGCAGCTTGTTTCAGCGTTAGGTCATGTGACAGGAGGTAAGTGCAATAAAAGAAAAGGCTGATGCTGATTAAAAATCATTTCTCTCATCATATTCGCCTGTAACGTTTATTAATCCCTCCTTTCTTTGATCTTAATTTAATATTACCTTTCAGGCTCTTTAGCATGATGTATGATCCTGAATTTGTCTTTAAAGACATGTTTTTTGTTTGTTTGTTTGTTGTTGTTTTTGCCTGGGAATGTTGCCCTTTATGTTCTCTGCTTTAATCTTCTAGACTGAAGGGACTGTAAATATGCACTTCTTCAGATTTGAAGTCTCTTATCCCACTTCTCCTTTTCTTTTTATTCCGCTCTCTCCTTCCAAGAAATCTCTCCAATTTTCTCACTGATGCCTGGTAATCCCAGGGGTTAAACAGCTAGCTCTAACATCCTCTCACCTCAATCACTGTCTAACCGGCACCAAAAAATCCTCCTTGCTCATTCTTCTGGTTCGACCTTTAACGCTGAAACCTAACCCTGTGACACCACCACCACCATGCCCCGCCCTAGTGTTCCTAACTGAAGATGTGGTTTTTGCCCCCCATGGTTTCTGCCCCTACCTTCCCCCCTGCCTTTGCAGATATGACTTTGGACGATGTTCGGGAGTACGAGAAGAACATGCATGAGAAAACCAACATTAAAGTTTGCCATGAACAACAAGAACATTCCACCAATTCATCTCCATCTCTGGATGGCTTAGGAATCCTTGACAAAGTCAGCGTATGTGTGGATTTCTTTTTAAAAATCTTCTTCCTTAGCGAGATCCACCCTTCTGCCCTGATTCACTTTTTTTTTTTAATGTAGCAATTTATCATCAGCTGAAATAAAATCCCAGACCCTCCCACTTTCTTGACCGCCTAACTCATAATCCATCCAACATTCTGACATCATTTCTTTGGTTTAACATAACTAATGGTATTATTATAAAAGCGCTTTTGTGGTCAAATACTTTTGCATATTAAATGCCTTTTGGTTAAAGTGTGAAATCATGAGAGGAAAAGAAGTAGGAGGGGAATGCGAAGATGATGCAATATTAGGAAAAACAACAAAAAGTTCAAAGTTTCAATGGGAATTTATTTTATTTCATAAAATCTATATGGTCTATATATAAAACAGTCTCAAACTCTCTTTTTTTATATTTCTTTCTTTTTTTCATTTTTTTTTTAAAGACATGACAATGGATGAAGTGCGAGAGTTTGAGCGCAGGATCCAGGAGGCCACCAACCAGAAAATCGGCATGTTCCCTCCATCCATTTCCATTGGCGAGATGCCGCTCTCATCTCTGGCTCTCAGCGGGCCAGCCAGTGCTCCGTCCACCCCGCTCTACACCGACGCCCCCGAGTTCCTCTCCGTGCCCAAGGAGCGACCTCGCAAGAAATCCGCCCCTGAGACGCTCACTCTACCCGAACCCGGCCAGTCTGTGCCCATCCCAGCCCCTAACCACGCCTCTCTCAGCCCTGCAACCAACCAGACAGAGTGATTGGGTCTGTGYCACGCCTCCTTGTGACTTCTTCCTTCAGTCAGGATTTTGTAAACATAATTCCACTCACTTGGCTCCTCCCACGTGCAAATTTTTCAAAGACTCCAGTTTCTGACCATGTAAATTGGGCTTCCTCGCTTTAAGGTAGCCTCTGACTCAACTGTTTATATTTTCTCATGTTTGGATACAGAAATATTCACTATCTGCATTAGTTATTGTGATGTTTCGCTTTTTTTTTTTGATCATAATAAAAATTAATAAAAATTAAT
>QMIH01000902.1:39357-81603 GCA_003987875.1 Clarias batrachus
ATATATATATATATATACAGTAGATATAAAACAGACCATAAAGTCTACATATGAAGGCTTGTGATAAATTACTTATTTTTTTATTTCACCCATCATTTTCTCATAAAATTATTGAATATGATTAGGTAACAACCTACCTTGTGGCTTAAATACGGTTGCCTTAGCAACAACAAGCAGTTACTCCTGATAAGGATCATGAATTAACACGAGGTGTCATTTTAAAGTAAAAGTTATGTATTTGTTATTTTAACTTCCCAACAGTAATGTGAAGATTGACACGCCACTTCCTTTTCAATCTATAATTGCATTTCAAGTTAAAGGAATGAAGAAAGGAGCCATGAATTGTGGAGAAAAAAAATTCAACAATGAACTTAAAAAAAAAAAAAAAGTAAGATGTCAATAGTCTACATTATACTGTATTTGAATTCTTTTTTTTTTTACAGTGATTACATGAGATTTAAAATTACGAGCCGCATCTTTGAATGAAGGCCTCTCAGAACATCGACAGGAGATAAATAACTCTCACTGTTCCAAAAGTCTGATTTTTGCATTCGTTCCTAATTTTATGGCAATTTTATTACTTAAGAAGTTGAGTAAAAAAGTAGAGTAGAAAAGTTAGAAGGTCAGAATTTCTCGTTATCTGATATGTTGCTTTAATGGCAATGTGTGTTCCTAATGTGGAATTAACTTGGCGTGATTTCAGACTTCTGGACTCTTGGTTTTCATAATTTTTTTTTATTTGTTTAAAAAAAAACTTTTTTTTTCAGAGTAGCTTTTTTTCCCCCCTCCTCATTTATATTTAACTATATTCACACACATGCATATCCACCTAATCAGAACGCCTCTCAGGTCTTCATTGGTGCCAGCCTTTCCAAAGCCACGGCAGGAAAAAATACGACGTCCTCTCTCAGATAATCCAATAACACAGCCATCCAGGATTCCAGGGTTTTGTCCTTACATGCCAGATTTGTCTTAATAGATGTGTTGCATCTACTTTACACAAGTTTTCTGCATATAATAAAATGGAGAAAAAGTCCAAAAAGTGTGGAAGCAGCTCATATGACAATCTGACCATCAACCAGAGCAGGGGGTAAGGGATGCTCAAAGAGTGCATCTAGCAGTGAATAATGTTAGAAATACATGAATGCCACACTTGATTTGTTTTTTTTTATTTCACTATTTTTTTTTCTGTACTTGGAATATTAGTCAGGAGTAGAACAGAATGTTTGATTGAAGCAAGCATGTCTGTGATACAGAACGTCTGCATGTATGAATGAAATCAGTAAGTCTAACCTTTGCTGGTGTCCTTGATTTCGCCTTCAGCTTTTAGAATGGCTGCAGACACCAGTGAACAGGGAAATACCTTTTCTTACCTTTTTTTTYCCTGCACGTTCTTGGTTAAAGGCAATGAAAGTCAGGAGGAAGAAAAATGTGACCCAGGGACTTGGAAGTTTCCTGGCTGTACTTGTAAAAAAAAAAAAAAAAGGTCAAAACAAATTGCTTTTTAACGTAGCTGCTGCTTCCCCTTTATGTCGTCGACGGAGTTTGTTAAACTCTGCATGGACTGTTCACAGGCGCTGTAGGGTCCTGTGTATATGCACTTAAGAGGCAGAGTCTGCTGGTTTGATTTACATATATATGTAGTATATATAGGGGAAAGTTCACTGAGCATGCTTCAAACGAAACAGCGGCTCCAACAGTGCCTCTGCATGTACGTGTAAATACAGTATGTCAATCAATAGATCTCTACACAGATGTCTTCACCATGTTTAAACATTTTTGGAACGATTATGATAACGAGTTTTTCTTCTACTTTTCAATCTTTTTTTTTTTTTTGGTATCTTGATTTCTTTAATGACTGGGAGAAAGTGTGAAGCACCTTGAAACCTATTTTACAACTTGCACCCAGAGCCATTTCTTTAAAAAAAGAAAAAAAAAGAAAAGAAGGAAATACTTGACGACGCTGCTACKTGAGTCTTTAATACCGTCCTAAACTTACTGATGCAGGGAATAGTTCTTAGTTTTAAAAAACAGTTTAGGTTTTTTTTTTTTTTTTTAACTAGAGTAAAAACTATGAATAGACCCAGTGTTCCTATTCCTAAGATTCCTGCTTAAGCACGTGCAAGAACATTTTTACATCATGGTAATTTCTTATGAGAATTAATTACCACAATATTGCATCAGTTGCACTGACGGAAGAAAAAGTTACTATACAGCAGGATTATCTAAAACAAAAAGAACCCTGAAACTATTTTGGAAATTGAAATGGGAGACACCCTTTACTTCTTTTTCTTAGTCTTTCCTTGGGAAACCATAGTGCGCACTCGTTTCTGATTTGCAATTATATAATGCAACAGAAATTGGTCTCTTCATAGAATATACACTTTGTGCATGTATAGTTTTCCTTGATTTATCAAAGCCTACACTTGCAAAACATTCATTCAGTATAATTCATTTATTTCCTTTACTGCAAGATTTGCATTTTTTTATTATTATTGTTACTAGTTTTATAAAATTCACCAAATAGATGTTTTTTGTTCATGAAGCCATACAAATATTTAGTGTACCATTGCAGAGGAACACCAGTGGTCCTGACAGTTGAATAATAAGCCCTGGAGATGTACAATTAAATGGTTAAAAAAATGTTCAAAGTTACAGGCAGTGATTTCTATGTGAAATGTTTTGAAAAGTAAAATCGCAAATTACTCAAACATCTGGGATATGAACCAAGGAGGAAGATTTTCAATCTTCAGAATGTTCCAGAGATCCCAATTTCACTTTTAAGCAGATTTGCACAATGAACCAGAATTCTCGAGAATTCATAAAAAATTAAAGGGATAGTTTGGGTATTTTAATTTTGATGTAAACATATACGTATTTTACCATAGGTCTTAAATCATTATAAATGTTCCTGCTCTGCACAACAACAATGAAGTCAGAAAGTGTTTACAATGTAAGAATTTGGAGCCAAATATCACAACCCTCCTCCTCTGCAAAAATGCATTCCAAAGTTCAGCTGAGACTCACGTGAGGCCTCGGCAGTCGATCAGACATGAGTTCCATCGTGAGTTGGAATGCGTTACTACACTGAAACAGGGTTGTAGAATTAAGTCCCGATCACTTACATTATACCCCCAAAGGTAATGAGGGCTTAGCGGTAGGTTTCTCGAGTACCCACCCAATGCCCAAACCTCAGCCACTGGATACAGTGCCGGTCCAGAGAAAATGGGAGGGTTGCATCAGGAAGTGTAACCGTATAAAACATGTGCCAAGTTATATGCAGATCAGATGGCCTGCTGTGGCGACCCCTCGATGGGAGCAGCCGAAAGACCAAAAACAACTTTGTTATACAGTATTCACGTTCAATGTTCAGAGCAGGAACATCTTTCAAACAAGACCTATTGTAATATTTCTTGTATGCACCTTAGTTTTAAATTTCTGAGCGTTAAGACAGAATATTTTGGACAAAAAAAATCAAAAATCAAAACTATGTCCTTAAGTGTTTAGCCTTTTCTTGTCATTTTTTCAGGGGCTTGAAATGGTTCAATGTGTCGACTGAAAAGAGAAAAATATTAGGAATAATAGAGGAAACCGGTCCCGTGAAACGGTTCTGAATTGCAGGCTTTGTCCTGAGCTGTGTCCAGAAATGCACCCTAACTACAACATGTTGCCATTTTATTGCATTTTATGATAAAAAAAAATATTGTGCTGTGTTTATTATAAATTAAAGTTGTTATACCAGATCTTATACCTGAAGCCTGATATAATGTTTATTGACTGTATAACATTATTGGCAATTTACATAGAACAATGAGAAGCGATGTTTATATGACACAAAGCATTACAACTGGCTTGGATTCTGTGCATGAACAAGTAAAACCACATAATGGTGGTCCTTCTTGACCACGTAATGAGGTTTCCTCAAAACATGGACCATTTTCTTTTAAATATGTTGCCACGGCATTAACAATGTGTTTACCCCCAACAAACGCTGCGTATTATTCCAAACACATAATAGTGTTGCATTTGTGTTCAAAAGCATTTGCCTGGAAGTCTGTTGGATTCAAAAGGTAGTAAAGGAATCAGGGAATTCTGTTCAACACAAAAGATGGAAATAATGATTATATTCTGCAAGGTTCTTATTACTGCTTTAAGAACATTCCTGTGTGTTTTATTTGTCAAACATGAATTTTAACCCCTGTATTTCTGCGCCATGGGGCCAGGAAATTATTTCTATTGTGCTTCTGCCTGAACTGGGTTTGTAAATAAGATTTTTGTACAGTTGCTGCCTTTTGGAATAGATATTTTGTTTGCTTGTACATGCAAGGTTGTTATTTTGAACTTTTCTTGCTTGACTTGTTTTAACTGCGAACTCCGTTCTACAGAAATGCCTGGATCGTCCACAAAAACGAGGCAGATTAAATTTGTATTTGATAGCCTTGCTTAGTTTAGTTGTTTTTGGATATTTAGATTTTTGTACGTTTTGATAAATAGTGACTTGGTTCTAGATGTTTCGCGGTTTGCTCTTTACTTCCTCTGTGGCCTGTTTTCAATCAGTAGCAATGAGGTGATTTAGTGGTCAAAATCTAATCAGCACTGCTATAGATGAATAAATCTATATATATATATAAAACGGAAGATTTAAGTCTATTTCTTATTTAGCCATACCTGGAATCTGAATATCACATTCCCTATAAAATTTCATAAGTGTACTCTAACGTTGGACGAGCGTTGTAATATAGTTGTGATGACGTTTACTGTCGAGACAGTGTTGTTTTTGAAAGTTAGAATGACACATTTATCAATAAATTGACGTTAAGAAATATTACTGAGGTGCACCTTAACTCCCCAATGACTGTACTGTAATGTGTACTGTATCACATCCATATTCCACACAACAGATCTCAGAAGCGATTTTTACCTTTTTGGATTTTTCACAATTTAATATTTTAGTAAATTGCCATTTCTTTTATTTGTTTGTTTGGCGCTTATTGCTATGTACATTTACGAGCATCCTAGGGGGTCCGGTGGTACTCACAGTGCTGTCATTGCCGCAGGCCATCCGTTTGGTATTAATATTGCTTTGATGTTGATAGTTAGTGTTCAACATTGTTACGAAGTCATTTCATCAAAGTCATTCTATCTTTTTAAAACAACCTAATAAGTTGTCCCAAAAATCTGTAACACTTATTACAAATTACATCACCACAAAATTTTACAACTGCTGGGTTTCCCTCAATTACAGTCAGGTTCATATTGATATCTGTATTCTTTTTTTCATACAATATTTAGACTGCCCTGATATATTTTTCTTATTTTGATTTAAGATTCTCTCACAAGATTTTGCTATATTTACCTTTAAAAAATTGTTTACCTGCCTCATCGAATAATGTTTCAAGACATAATTATGTTTTTTTGCCTTTTGGTTAAAAATTATAATGGAACTATGGATCGGGTGATGGTGCTGCCAGCTGCTTGCGACATTTAAAGTTTGTTTCAAACAAGCAAATAGGACACTGATGTGTAGCACACACCAATTAATAATAATGATGCCATGATACAAAATTTACAAAACTATAATCGAGTCCAACTTCAGAGAGGACATTAAGGACACTGTCTGAAAATCAGCATGTGCTACTATAAATTTATTCAAAACCGAAACGTTCAAATAAACATTGTCTAAGCGAAAAGCAGGGAATTATACGGTGTGTTGAATATTTTTAAAAGCAGTTATTTTATCTTAATTCCAATAGTGTGAGAAAAATAGACTTTCTGCTCAGAATTTAGCATTAAATTTAAAGCCATAACATTAAAAATCCTAACAGGCTTTTCAGTTTTGGGGATTGTTCAGGTTTAGTATTTTTAAAGTAATGAGGGCTGAATTCCAAAAGTCTTTTTTTTCTGTTTTATTCCTCAAGGCTTTTTTTTTGCCATCTAGGCCTAAAGGAGAGGACCAAAATTTTTCATTTTGTTTTAGCTATAAATTTCTGGTGATGTCATGCTGCCTCCAGAGGCAGCTTCCTCCCTGATAAGAGTCCTCATCCACGACCGAGTGTCGTCTTTTTTGCCTTCTTTAGGTTTCTGTATATTCTGTTCTGATCCATTGTAATTATTGTTTTCCTAAATCTTGTAGCAAATAAAACTTGACTTGCAATGACGTTTGTGTTTCAAGTCATTATGGAGAACAATAGAGGAGATGATATCATTCATGTAGAAGATAAGTACGGTGACCCCTTTGACAAAGGTCAAAGCACGAACATTACAATAACGTGCTTGCAAATGCAGAAACACTATTAAAAATCTAAGCACATTCAAAAAGATAAATGCTGCAAAAACACATGTCAACACATGCTTAAATGACTGCGATTTAAATTAATAGCTGCTGGTATTAATAAGCGAATTTATTCTGTTTATGTAATAATATACAGCAGTTCTAATAACAGTTTGTTTTGTTTATTTAATGTCAAATTTATTAATCCCTTTTAAACTTGAAGGTTTTTGTTATGTGAAGACATTTAACAGAGATTGCTCCTTGTCAACCGTACTCATCCCCTTAATTTGAGATTGCTTCTTTCAAGCAATCGTTCAAGATAACACTTCATCCATTTTTGTAGGAGTCTACCCATAAAGCACATCAGTAGTTGGGGATTTTATTTCACTCTTCCTTGCAAGAATGTTCCAGATTTACAAAAACTTCACAGGATCTCCTGTGCAGAGCCCTTATTGAGTTATTCCAAAGGTTTTTAACAGGATTAAGATCTGGGCTTTCCCCAGTACGAGATAAATATGGTGGCGTTCTGGAGCTGTACTGTTGTTGAATTTAGGGTCTTGTCATGCTAAAAGAATAAATCTTTTCTCATCTTCAGTTATCTCACAGGTTTTATGCCAAAATAGATTCAGTATGTATGCACGATTCCCTCTGTCGTATCTTAAATAGATCCCAGCTGAAGAGATGAAACCACATAACATGATGCTGCCAATGCTGTGCTGAAGTCATGGTATAGTTCAATTTGAAATATTTGTACTGAGGTAATTTAGACAAAATGGAATATTTTTGTCTTTTTGAGAAAATGTGTCTGGTATACTATATGTGCACTGACTTGAATAAATTTTAAATATCTACAAATCAAGAAAATATCTACAAATCGTACAATTTTGCTCTGGTGACAGTGGGGGGAGGGGGGGCGCATGACTTAATAAGGCATACCTTATTACCAACCATATCCTCCTGGACATTAGGTGGCAGGAGTGAGTAACCTCACAGTGAACGCTCAGCCCGCAGCGCTGTCGCGGATTGGCTCGTGCCCTGTCGTTGTGTAATCTCGCGATGACTTGTAGGTGTCGCTCAGAAACATGGCGGCGCTGTATGAGGCGTACACGCTGTGCGGGCTCGTGCCAGCGCAAAACTCGGCGCACTCGGGGATTCAGGGGATCGAGCCGGACGGAGACGCGGACCGCGTGATCGTTACCGACTGCGCGCGCTCTGTCACCGTGTACAAGGTAATAAACTCGGGGCGGAAGGAATTAAGGCAGTGTGGAGAGAGAGAGTCGGCACGCGCTGCTAGCTAGCTAGCTCGCTCGCTCGCTCGGCGTGTAAACACATCGAGGGGTGAAAGAAGGCGCTTATTAAAGCTGTTTAATCTTTTCATAAGCTCACTGTGGAGTGTGAAAGTTATTCACGGGATTAACGTGAACTCTACAACGGTATCTTTGCTAGTTAGGCAAGCAACTCGCAGAAAGAGAAGTTCTGTATCACTTGGCTGAATCCCAAACGGCGTGATGTGCATCCTACACCCACATTAGCGCACTACAACACCACGAACTACATACACTATATACAAATGGCACATCATTATAGTAAGTAGTGAAACACACTCAATCTCGAGGGGTTTTAGGAAATGAATCAACGACAGCATGGTGTTATGTAGTCCCACCATAAAGCCAATTACAGCAAGTGTTTATTCCTCTTATACAACAGCAATTTGGGATTAATTAACTATCTTTTTGGCTTTTAATCAGTTTACATTTAGTGACTACATTGTCATTGTCAAGGACATCGTCATGTAATTAAGAAACAAGTAATTGTTTGTCTGATGATATCCACACAATGAAAAACATAGTGACGGTTTACAAAGTGGTGACACCAGACGGTGAGCATGGCGAAGACAGTTCCTCAACTAATCATTTCTGTTAATGGATAGAAATAAATCCTGAAATTGTTACTTCAAGTAAAAAAAGAAACCAAAGTTTTCAGGATGAGCACGACTAATGTGGTGACTTTAAATATATAATATTATATATAATGTTTCTGATCGATGATGATTAGTGMTGCAGTTATTTCCTTGACATTAGATGGTATATTCTGTTATGTCGAGCAGGCTATCACGTTGTCCCTTATACACTGTCCGGTCTAAAGGAAAACAGGTTGCCATTTCAGAAGGATCAAATGATTGGCCTGCATCAAGCAAAGAAAACAACTAAGGAGACTTAAACATACAGAAACTGGCTTAAGAACACTTTGACACATTATAATAACCTGGAAGGATGGTGCTGAACTGAGATCATGTAAACACTTGAAGTTGCATGGTGAAAATCAGCCAAATGAGGATGGGTTCCGTGTTGAGTCTGGTTGCTCTTAAGGTTTCTCCTATTGCCATCTCAGGGAGTTTTTCCTTGCTGCCATCATCGTCATTCTTGGATTGCTCATCAGGGACAATCTCATTATTACCTAGACACATTTTTCACACACACTTCTATAAATAACTTCTATAAATTTTCTGTTCATTTTGTGAAGCTGCTTTGAAACAATTATTGTTAAAAGCGCTATAAAAATAAAATTGTAATGAATTTTTAAAAATCAACAGTGAAAATCTGAGCTGTGCTTAAGGGTGAAATCGACAGTGTTTCCATACACACACGATGTGTTGAGAACTTRCAGGACTGACGCCAAACAGCTGTGTGTCAATARGAAATCCACTTGTTAGTGAGACTGTCTGGAAAGAAAGGCTTGAAGTTGCTTGGGAGCATAAAGCTTAGTGTTTGGAGCGATAGACAAAGTGTRATGAGTCCACCTTCAGAGTTAGAAAAGATGCTCATGAAGTGACCTACCACCCTCTGGATACAGTGTTATGATGTGGAGTTGCTTCGGATGGTCAGGTCAAGGCTCAGCGTCGTTATGTGGCAATAAAAAGTCTGCAGTCAATCTGAATGATTATCTCATGAATTGAGTTTTTTTTCCCTGATGGCACATGCATATTCCAGGACTCAAATTGTGAAAGTGGTTCTGGGAGCATGAGGAATAATTTTTTACACATGAGCTGGCCACCACATTGTGTGCTGTAGTCAGTGCAAAAGGTGATTGAGTGTGTGACTTTTTTTGCGCCAGTCAGTGTAGAATTCATCCTCGAGTATATTGCCATTATCAACAATAACGGCTGTCGATGTGGCTCAAACACTCGTTTAAAGTGACATTGCTACCTGTATTGACGGATACGATGATTGAAGCTTTTGTTCGAAATTAAACCATTACTAACTCAATGTCATTGAGCACTTGAACGCAGCATTAATTCTGTTGTGTGCTTACTCTTCGCAGGTTTCTGATCAGAAGCCGCTGGGCAGCTGGGCAGTGAAACAGGGTCARCATGTGTCCTGTCCTGCTGTCTGTAACACACAGACCAATGAATATGTGGTCGTTACAGATGAAAAGGTGAGTGAAAAGGGGCTAAAGGAGCAAGAAGAGATTAAAATATGAGAAAATGTGGAGTTATCGGGAATGAAGAAGTGATGGTGTGAAGTGATGCATGGTGTGTGATATAATATATAATGACCTACAGCCGTGTTTTTCCCTTACTGCATATCCTAGTGTGTTGTAAATGAGTGGAATGTTGTTAATCATCCATAACACAAATGAAATTGGGTTATGAGGTGCATTATTGTTTTGCTATCGGCTCTCTATTAACTATCTATCTATTTGTCTGTCTGTCTAGTTATTGTCTCTCTCTCTCTCTCTCTAATGTATGTATCTCCTCATAATTCGTTTAGGTAATTAGAGTTTGGAAAGATGAAGAACTCAGTCTTGACAAAGCCTTCAAAGCAACAGTAAGTGTGTTCTTGAGTATCTAGAGTTGGAGTGCAATAACATAATAAAACGTCAAACTGATGGACTCTGTTGCTTGCTTGGGGAAAAAAACAAAAACTTGTGTACCTTGTGTATACGCCTGTTGATTATGCGTGTGTTGAACAGGTATCAGCTGAGATCTACAGAGTGCACTCGACCCCAGAGCAGGAGCCGGTTGTTCTGTTTCGACGTGGTGCTGTCAGACACCTCAACACGCTCCTCGCTGCTCCTCAGCAGCACGTAGAGGAGGTGCTGTCACAGGAGGAGGTCATCAGGTTAGCTGGCTTAACTTAATCCTATAATTGAAAATGGGCAAAAAATAGTAATTTTACACTTTTGATTGAAAGTTAAAGGTGCTTGAAAAACAAATGTTTTCTATGTTGTTGGCGTACACTGTGATCACTTGTTCAGGGTTGCCAGATTTGGTACCATTCCTCACAGTCAAGCAAAATAAATCATTGTAGCTGTATTTTCTTAACAATTATCCTTGTTTTTTTTGTCTACAGGTGGAGTACTGCAGTGCAGGCAAACCAGCGACTCATCCTTCTTTTCAGCACAGAGCAGGTACAACACACTTGCACTTGCTCAACTATATTTCACCAAATTAATTCATGACCAGTATGAGTCGTGTACACTGTTGATTATCGTGGCTCTTTTACATGGTCTCGCTTTGCCTTTGATAACAGTAACTAATCACCAGCAGAGTTGACGATGGCAGCAGCATATGGTGAGAGTTGTAAGATTTGCTGTGTTTTTGTTTCAGAAAGGAGAACACTTCCTGTATGTCCAGAGATTCAATCCTAACACTCTATATAAGCACAGACTGGAGATGGAGCCCGGAGAATCGTCTCCTCTCAGCTACACCACCAACTACAGAGACGGAAACATACACCTGCTTTACCTGTGTACGCTTCCATCTGTCTTCTTTTAGTTGTTTTCATGTCAAGACTTATTGTTCAGTGTTTTCTGACTAGTGATTTACGGTCATATGGTTAAGAAATGAATGAATAAATAACATGGACTGACTTCCGATGAAGTCGATAGAAATGGGGTTTTAATAATTTGATTAGAAATATTCTAGTATTAGGATAATTCAGGTTGAATGTAAAGCCTGATTCAGAAATACTTCAGTCCTGACCAGTCCTTTTTTTTTTTCCTTCCAGTACGTAGTGGTGGTGTGTATGAGAGCATCCTGGTGGCTCAGCCTGTGGTTTCTGCATCGGCTGAAGAAATCCACCCTCTGCCACGCTCTCTGCTTTTACAGCTCCCTGCTGGAGATGATGAGCTGAGCTGTGCCTCACTCCTGCCTCTCGACCAGGCTCACCTGGCTGTGCTGGGAGTACCGCATCCCTCAGCCAGAACTGGGAAAGGTACCTCACTCATATATATACACACACAATTAGTGTAATTCAGTCTAATACATGTTAGGGTTTTTGAATTTGTTCTAGTTGGATTTTTGAACCAGTTGTCTCTTGTAGATTTCCTGTGTCTATGGAACACACACTTTCAGACTCTGCAGGCTGCCAGAGAACTTCCAGGCAAAATATATGGGCAGGTCAGACACACCTGTTATGTATACATGTGTACACACAAATATAACAAATATAATTACATAATCTAGATCATATGGAATAATATATATGAGTGGTGTTCAAGTCAAACCGGGACTTGTGATGAATTTTCTTGTGAATGATGGCATAAAACTGATTTTTACGGTAGACGGTGATGAGAATCTTCTAAGTGTAAAACATTTGAAAGGTGCACACATTTTGAGGAAGACTCTACATCCGTGAAGGCCGATCCCAGCCGAGGTGTCTCGGAGACCGCTGCAGTCATTTCCGTGGACATTCAGCGACTGGAATCCTTGAAAATTAACAGAACTTGTTGCCAATTTGCAGAATATGCACAACTATACACACAATCATTTATAAGCACCACTTGCACATTACAGGAACGCAGCTGGAAGTTATTACCAGATTCCCATGTGGGTCCTGACTTCACTCCAAGCCATTTCCAAATGTTTTTCCTCATTAAAGGAGTTCCTGGGAAGCAGACAGTCCGATCACTGAGGAAACTCAATATTCAAGCACTAGTGAAACACTGGTAGTGTAGCAGGATATTATATAGAGACTTAAATGGATTTTTTTTTCCCTCTGGTATCTGATTTTTGCCAAGTTAAAAGTCCCAATTTGACTTGAACACCATTTGTATTGTCACAGTTTGCATTTTGTAGTTGTTCATATTCATGCATGTAAACTAACATCAGCTTGCATCAGATTAGATGTTTCATTAAATGCTTTCTCTTTTATGGTTTCAAAATATATTGTTATGGACATTTGAATAGTTAGCTAGTTTATAGAGTAATCAGGTGTATTGAATATCGTAATTCTGAGGTGCTGAGTCATTGCTGATGTTGAAGGGTGACGCGTGTTTTCTGTCTTGTCTTTGCAGATGTGGTGTTACTCCAGCAAGCTGTTTGTGTGTCATGGAAAAACCCTCTCTGTGATTCCATTTGAGTGTGAGAGGTCCTCTCTGGCCAATGCCATGGGGAAGCTGAGACAGACCAGCGCTAACGGTAGTAATAGTAGTAACTCCCACTTGGCACACTGATGCATGTGTATATTATGTCTGCATCCACAGCTGTTATACAGCAGTAGTAGTTAAGATGTACGAGTCTAATTAATTTTTAAATACGTTGCTACTGCCATAGTCATGATACTATTACAAGTGGTATATTTGTGATGTACTTTATGTGAATATTAAGAAGGATATTGTGAATATGTAGCAGTAAGCCTCTTTTTGTTTTCTTTAATCTAGAGAGCAAGGGTCCAGCGATTGTGCCATCCTGGACCGATCTGCTTCATGGCAGCACGACACAGGCACACACACAAGCGAAGACCCGGAGTTTGTCCACACGCAGGACTGTAAGAGACATAGTATACAAGTGTTTATGTTAAAGAAAACACTAGCTTTAATCGGGCACTTTATTAACTCATGGTCAGATTATCTAAATAAGCAAATTCACACCACAGTCTCAAAGACAGTCATGTACATACTGCAGAATACGGTTATGAAAATAACATTTTTACCTTCATTTCTCTATATAATCGTCTGCTACACAGTACAATTACTTATTCGAGCATCTCTTTAGTGCCTGGGGGCCATTAAAGTAGAAAGTTTTCTCAGTATCACGGAGGCAAATTTGGACTGCCTAATTCTCATCTGAAACGCTGGCCTCCCAGGACCTCCTTTACTGGTAATGGTTTGGCGTGAGGTCAGGATGACTCCAAGCCAAGTTGCTGTATTGCGCAAGTGGTGTTTTTATGATTGTGTGTACAGTTCTCACAAACGCATGCGTCTCTCACGCAAGTGGGTGACGTGTTCTCTGTCGATTCCACCCCTGGCGTATGTTTCTAATAATTTGTTCGGGATTTTAATTTGATGTGAGAATTCTGGAGTTAAATTGAAACTACAGCTGGTGTCATTGGGTGCACTGTTTTCTGATGCTCTACTTCCTCTGTAGAAGACGAGCTCAAAGAGCCAGCAGTGTCCAACAGTCGAGCAGCTAACTGAGAACATAAAGGTAATGTGTKTGATATTTAGGAAAGATCTATCCATGAGCATTCAGGGTGTAACTACTATAGGCTTTTCAAAGGTCATACTGTGTTGTTAACAAGTATATACGCGTGTGCTTGATGTCTGCGTCCTGTAGACAAGCGCTGTACAGGAGGTGGAGAGACAGGTGCGGGAGTTTCTCAGCGGAACGGAGCAGGAAGCGTTACAGCTCTCAGCGGGGAGATTGGCATGCGAACTAGTCGCGCGGGGTCAAGAAAAACCCGATTTCTACCCACACACTGCCCTCCTGCAGCTGGTCGACACACACTACCTGTGCCACAGGTGAGAGTGTGTTGTAGAGACATCCAGACACTCTGAAATTTCTCAGCCACTTTGTTCTTTGGGATATTTTTGATTCTGTTCATCACAGAATGCACCGTGCCTTTGTTTGTGTGTAGCGTGTGTCCTGACCTGCTGATGCTGGCTTTAGAGAAAAATGACTTCCGCCTCTGCCAGCTCTGCCTGCAGCTCTTTCCTGATATTCCTGAAGCTGTTACCTGTGCCTGTCTGAAAACTATCCTTAGGTGAGTCACTTGATAAATCCATTTTTTTTTTTTTGTCTCTCTCTGTGTCTAATTGTTACTCTCTCTTTTTCCCTCCCTCTCTTCAGTATCTCAGACACAGAATTGGAGCACATGGATCTGGAAGCAGACAGTCTTCTCTTCATGAAGGCTCTCACCCAAAACCCCGACTCAAACGCAGACCAGCCCAACGGCTTCTGTCCTCCCACGGCTGACGAGGAAAGCTGTGACGTCCCCTCAGAAACCCCAGCTCTCGGCTCTAATCCCTGCAGAGACCCATTAATTCTGGATATGAGCTGTCCTGTGGGAATAAACAAAGGAGCCCTACTGTATCCTGACATAACCAGCTTTCCCTTCAGACATTCCTATGTGGATATGTGATGATAAAATGATTTTTTTTAGTCTTGAATGGAATTGTTCATTTGTGAAGTCTTTCCTTAATCTGGTTTTTAGTAACGAGGTTCTGCAGACGCCGTACAGTGACAGTCTTCTCCTTCCCCATCTAAAAGACCTCAGCATCTCACAGGTTATAGTAAGTACACAGACCTGTGTGTGGTTTTATGTGCAGATTCCTGAACTGAGCCAATGGATAGATATTTGCCCCTGTGTATTTGTACCTGGGAACAAAAAAGAGAAAAATGTAAATGTTATAATTGTATAATTATGAAATTGGTTTACTTGTATAATTAGGTAATAGTGGTAAAAAAACCCTTACTTTTTTAAAGTTTTTTTTCCCCCCACACTTGATTAATGCTTATCCTTTTGTCTTTCATCAAATAGCAAATGAACCTAAAGTCATAAGTATGAAAGCACCCTGAGGCACTTTCTGTTGTTTTTTTTTTGTTTTGTTTTTTTTTATAAATATATACCGTGTTTAATGTTTGTGTGTTCAGCTCCTCTTGCAGTACCTGAGGTTCCTGTACCTAAAATATTCTCAAGATGCCCACTCTCGGATCCGCACCTTACGAATGCCAGCCATAAATCAGGTCTGTTGTAGATCGTTTGCATTTAGGCGTTTGGCAGTTGCTCTTATCCAGAGCAACTTACAAATATGCTTTGAAGTTTATCATTCGATTGATCCTTACACTGGGTTTCTGTGTTTATCAGGGGTTTTTTTCTTTTTAAAGCGTTTATCTTAGTCATGGATAACAAATCATAGGTAATTTTATTAGGAGTGCTCCGATTGATCGGTCGCCGATCATAATCAGCCGATAATTGCTTTGGGATGTTTGATCGGCAGTCTCTATAATGGCTGATATAGAAAAACCAATCAGATGATGCAAAACTCGTGGGACTTTTTTTTTTGCGCACTGCTAAAATGGCTTCACCGGTCTGGCAATTGTACGTGTTGTGTGAAAAAGACAATACATTATTAATCTGCAACCTGTGAAACAAGCCAATTCAGACAAGGCGGGAAGCACCCAAATCTCACCTACACGGTTTCTCTGGGTGGCCGCAAGTACAGTCCATCATGATTCACCGCAAGTTTTGACGCTGTGATTAATTTTTCACGCGGAAAGTTGGAAATGTAAACATGTTTAATTAAACAGAACATTTAAAATACACTAAACATGTTGAATTTTTTAGCGGCCCTTGCAGAACTTCCGGTGACTCGCGTCCTACTTGTTTGTTATTTTATTTAATTTTATACAATCTACAGGAAAGTTGTATTTGTCAGCTCTAAGCTTTTCCCAAATACTAAACAAGCACAGGCCCCAAAAATCCTGATCGGAGCACTCCTAAATTTTAAGATATAAAAGGAGAACTCTTGCATTCCTTAAATCATGATCATGTTCTGTTTATGAATCAAAGATCAGTGTGCATCAGTGTTGTAGAGAGAGAGATTGAATTCAGTGATTTTTACAGTGATTTTTACCTCCATGTAAGCACAGAATTTGAATCGCCCTGCTGCTTCAAGTGTGCAATTTATTTWATTTTTTATTCTTGTAGATTTTGGATTGGGTGTGCTTGTTGCTTGATGCTCACTTCACAGTTTTGGTTTTGGCTCCTGAAGCTAAGAGTTTGCTTTCCGGCCTTCACAAGTTTGTAAGATCACAGGTACGTCACCATTTGCCCAATACATTAAACTTATATAATTGAAAGAATTAATTCCATTTCTAATTTTTACCGTTAGAAATTTCATGAACCATTCAAAATTTCACTCATCTTAATATGATTGTTTCTATGGTAACAGACGCACAGAGACTTGCAGGGTAGACACTTGAGAATAAAACATTATTATTTATTCTGTGAGGAAATATTTTACATTCAGTTTTATTCCTATACTTAGGTGAAGTTGTATTCCGAACTGGGAAAGATTGAAGGAAGCCTGGAAGCACTCAAACAATCCAAGCAGTCCCAAGAGATTGGCCAGTATTCAATAGAGGTGCTCGAGCTCTTTTAGTCGACCTGTACAGATGCTTTTTAATAAAACAATGAGGATGACCTTCAATGAGTGGTTTTGTCTTGGCTTGATCTTTTTATATATATAAAATATATATATATATTTTTTTTTTGTGGAATAAATATATGCTATGACAATAGTAGATTGGAGGGGGAACATTGCCTGGTCTGATGGTCTACTGTGAAATTCCATTAGTAGGTTCAAAATGTGTAATCGATAGCATGAAATATTGAGGGTGTTGGGGATATCTTTATCACCATCTTCATGAACCTATACATCAAATCCCCTGCATCAAAACCCATACAGGACACTACTTTCTTTAAAATGACCAATTTTGTCAATCAAGGATGCACCTCCTCCCCAGTATTTTACTCATTACCTTATTAGTGTTTAATATTAAAATAGACATTGGTGCATGTGGGAACAGGCCTCAGTTGGACCAATCAAAATCATWTGACAGACCCATCCCAACTGACTGAGGTTATATCCAGTCAGAAAGTCCAGGATCCAGGCGCATAGGGAGGTGTTCAAGTCCAACAGGCTCAACTGTTTTATCAGGTGGTAAGAAATGTTTGTGTTAAATGCTGACCCAAACACATGTGCCAGACGAAGAGTGGTGCCGATGTCTGTTAGATGGTTGGGACAATACACGAACTGCAGTGGGTTCAGTTAATCAGTTTGTACTGCTGTCACTTGTGATTTTGATCCTGATGACCAACGTGCTATGAGTACCCGTGCGAATAAAGTGTCCAGTCAACWCGCCGACGCTCCCCACGCTGCTCCCATTAGAGTATATAGCAGATATATTATTACCTCACACTATGACACAAACGGTGATGATGATGCTGTCTACTGTTACACTGTGGRGGACGCCCACTACACAGGCTGCCCAAACACACCACACCAGCGGCAGGCCAAACAGAATTTTTTTTATATATGCTGTACATAAATAAAAGATAAATAATAGATGACTGAAGAGGTTTACCTGCTGCTTTGTCCGTGTGCGGTCAAATTGCTCGATCCACTCCCTGGATGATAATAATAATAAATAAAATAGAATCTAAGGAGCACTTGTCCTAAGTGACCGTAATCCAGAACCCAAGAAAATGGTTATACAATTGAGGTTAATTACAAAATGTTCCATTTAAATATCATACATATGGTAGTGTTGTTTTCAATGCCTGAACCACCATCTCCTCATGACCTCCATGTCCTTCTGAGCAGAAAAATAGTGTGAGATTTACAAAACATTTTAAGAAACACCATTTACTGATTTGCAGTACCTCTGTGAAGTCAAATTCCCCATCAGTTGAGGTAAAGTGCATACTGAAAAAAAGACACCCGAGGGTTTTTGTTTGTTTGTTTGTTTAAACTTACATAAAAATGTGTATTATGAATGCTGATATTCTTTAGGTAAGTAAAAGCCAGCAATAATCAAATAAAATACACTACTTGCAATAAGTTAGGGATCTTGTTATTTCCATGAGTGCTTTTCCTATTTGCTCTGAATTTTTATGAAATAAGTAAGAGTTCCCTTTGATATTACTAATTATGTATGAGAAGAAACACCATTTCATTGGTTTAATATTTATTACCCCCAAAATTTTTACAATAACAAGGATAGCCCCAAATAACAAAAATTTACACTGTCAGTAGCGGGTGTTTCCAGCATTTGCTGCAATGACAGCTTGAGGCTAGCTCCTCACTAGCCTCATGATGTTGTTCTGAGGTAATGCGTTCCACTCAGTCACTTGCAACGGTCGTCTGGCATTCAAGCCAAAGCGGTGGAGTCGGTTGTGAATGGTTGGTCTTGAAACCCTACTAACCCTGACATCTCGTAAACGGGCCCGGTCATTGTTATGGTCGGTCACTCGTGGGGCTCCACTCCTGGGTCTGTCATGAACTCTGTCTTGATGCAAGTCTGCTGATGACACTTTGAGACACACCAAGTTCATGAGCAACATCTGAAGGCGCACCAATGGCCAGGTGGCGCTGCTCGTCCGTTAAGTGATGTTGTGTGTTCATGGCTGCTTGAATGATGAACTTGGAATGACTCACTGACAATACCAGCTTTTTATACCCACAGAATTTTGAAATTAATGCCACATTGAAAAGGGTTGTCTTTTGGTATTGGCCCCAATATAAGGCACACCTGCACCCAATGAGACCATTACATGGGAAACACAAAATAAGGAGTGTATATCACTCCAATTCAATTGCCTCCATATCCCAAAAATGTCTGAAGTGAAACAAACTCCGTATGTAACTTATTGTGAGTAGTGTATTTAAAAGACTGTTTTTCATTAGATTTCTGATTTTTACAGTATATATTGTGGATAAATCTTGTGTTTTTTATGATTTAATATTCTGAATATTCTTGAATAATTTGTTGCGTAGTTACAATCCAAAACAAACGTTATATTTACTTTTAACTTTGAATTTGAATGCTGATTAACGTTAACTTACATCTTTTCAAAATAATTACTCGATTGTACCACAAGGTGGCAGCAAGCTAGGGTGGAACTGCTGGAAGGGGCTTCTCGGGGCGCGTGTGTGAGAAAGGACAGACTTGCGCATTACCGCCCCCTGGTGGACGTTTTAACTCACAACATTCACCAGTTAAAAGTTAAGGCAATGCATGCGTTATAAATACTGTAATTAAATGCTATAGTCACATTCATAAAACTGATGAGTGTTTGACTGTTCAACATTTAAAAAAAAAAAGATCATACAAGAACAAAACGATTAAACAAATACATTTTATACAGTTTCTTAGTATTATTATTTTCATACTTGYTTGACTAAGACGAAACAGAACACTAGAAAAGGGTTTAATAACTAAATAGTCATATTTCACAATAAACTGTAGGATTTTCTTTTTTTTATTTTGCAGTTAAGTGTAAAGACGTGTTGTACATGCAATGTCATGCAATGCTTGTGGTTGTGACGCTGGTGTATTTATATTTGCGATTTGTTTCGTACTATTCGAAATTATTTCGCGAAATATAAATTTACACTAGAATCTGTCGATGAAAGTGGTATATTTGTTCACGAATTAGTGGTTTGATGGAAGAAGAGAAAAATTTTTTTTTACCGTTGTCGGCAGGATTCGAACCTGCGCGGGGAGACCCCAATGGATTTCTAGTCCATCGCCTTAACCACTCGGCCACGACAACACGAGAGCGAGCTGGCATTCGTTTATCATTTCAATGTAATGTTAGTCTATTAGAACAAAATCAACGTAAATTCGCCTTTGTCGTTCTATTTTGACGTGCTTTGCCCGCTAAACGCATCCTGACGAGTCCCTAAAAAGGCGGGAACAAGGGGAATCCCTTGATAGTTTCTTATAATTCAGTTTTCTTTGCACTGCGGTAAAAATGTATTTAATATTTGAGTGAWCGTAAAATKATATTTAAAGCAAATAAGAATGAATAAAACAATTGATAACTTATTATTGAACAGTGGAAAAAAAGTTCAGAACTGTTATCTCTGTAAGCAATGCGGCCTACAAACATGGCCACAAGAACTACAACTCCCAGCATGCTTCACACGGTAACGTTCACCCGAGTTCTGATTGACACACACCTGTTCTTAATTACCGCACACTACAAAAGGGCTCAAAAATCTATACACACTTTGACATAAAAAGTATTCTGTTCTGCTGGTCACATGACAGCATCACCGATGGTGCGACTACTGACATCTTTACAGGATACATAAAACTACACACTGCTGCCATAACTCTATTATTATTATTATTATTGTAACGATAACTGTTTTAAAAATAATTGTCATATTTTGTAAATGCTGTGCTCCTATTTAAGGTGTTTCTGATCTCACCTTTAAAAAAAACAATCACACACACAGGTTTTGTGGAGTATAATGGTAACACACCCATGCTTCCATTCCATGCTTTGTATGGAAGGTTCCAGGTGCAAGTCTTGGTAAGAGTGTGTGACTTGTTGGTCAGATCAGTGTTTTATCCACTATGATATGTATATTGTCTGTAGGACACAGCTCTCATATATTTAATCCTCTCCACGTCCTTCCACTTAAATAATTRGAAATGATCAGAAACTTTGATCCACAGTTTGATTATCTGTTTTGCCTTTGGAAATGCCAGTTAGCCTACCCTTTATGTCTTTGGACTGTGGAAGTTAACCAACCAAGCACAGGGAGAATGAACAAACTCCACACACATATTCCTGAAGGCGGGACTTCAACCCTTGACCCTGGAGGTACAATGCCACATTGCTAATATATAAACAGTCCAGTTCATAGAAACACTCAAAGCATGAATCAAACCCTTGACTCTGGTGAGAGGTCACAAGGTTGACCACTGTGCCACCACCCAGGAATCAAGATGGCCAGTCCAGGGCTTGATCTTGAAAAGTGTGTCGTTATGGGTATGTAATAAACAACAGGCAGGGGCACTGCTGGAGATTCTGAGCCCCTTGAAAACACAGGCTATGATAAAGCCATCCCTATTCAATTACCATAACATTTTTTGACACACTATCACTCAGGGTTCATTGGAATGGTCCTCCGTCATGGCACTCCTACCGACAGGGTGGTGTGATTGTTCCCAAAGTAAAAAGAGTTACACTTACAAGCTAAATTTTATTGTTTTTTCTATAACAAGACGTGTTGTATTTCTCTAATACCATAACTAACATTCAGAAGGCAAAGTACCTGCTATACTGTTTATTTTTAATTTGTAGTCACGTAGATGACGTTGACTCCATAAAATTTGGCAAGGAATGCCTGTGACATGTACACAGTATCACATAAAAGTTGATGATGGCGCTACCGATTACATTTGAGAGGGCCCTCTGTGACACGTTTCTACATCGACCCCTGCGATTGATCTACCTGCACAAAGACACAGATGCCAGCCACCATCTAAACCGAATTTCTGTTTAAGTGGGAACACCAACTAGCCTTTATGATGTCAGTCTGTAGAAAGTGTTTTTAATTCTTAAGTAATTAAACCTGAAGTCATATTAACACCCTGAAAGAAACTAAAATTAGGCTTTTTTTTGGTACCACATCTGGTAACAGAATATATATATATATTTTTATAAAGCTCTCTTCTTTCAGTTTGCTCTGAGATTTTATGGCCCAAAATGGCAGAATACTTTAAACAGTCATCTGATCATTGACTGTTATGAAAAGGAATTTTATACAACATACACAATATGGCCAAAAGTATCGTATGTGGACAAACGTCACGTTCATCAAAAAGCTTGAAACACGTGAATGTCTTAAAAAGACTGCATATGATGAATGTAGTTTTTTTTTACATTTCTCTCCCCTGCCATAAAGAGGTCTAAACATTTTCCAGGACAACTGCGCTCATGTGCACAAAGTGAGCTTCATGAAGACATGGTGGAGCCCTGACCTCATGCCTAGTTTGGGATATTCTCACTAAGATACAACATTTGATTAGTTTATTTATTTTTACTACTTAAATGTTTCCTAATGTACATAGTTCACACATAGTGTTTGTAGTTATCTATTGTTAAAAACGTARATAAGTCACATTTCTACTTCGGCACTGTCCATGTGCGGAATGTCAATAAACCGAACCTGCGACTACTACTATAGGGTCAATAATTTTGTGATGTCACGTGACGCCGCAGAAAGTTCATTGTGGAGAGAGACACGTGACCTGGCATAACTACGTCTAATGTTATCTTTCCACCTGCATTCAGGCAAATCCCGCCTCGTATATTATGATTGGTTCATATTCATAACCCATCCGCTGACTGGACAGGGCTAACCACAAACCAATCAACTGAGCAGAAGCGAGGATGGTTCTAACCAATCAGAGTGTAGGAGGCGGGATTCGTACGAATACGAGTGCAGAACAAAATAACGCCCGAGCTGGAGAAGGCCTGCTGCTGTTTTCAGTAGGGAAAGAGGTGAAGAAAAATGGCGGCTGTGTGCGACCCGGAGCGGGACACCGGCCATTCCGCTCGAGCTTTCTCCCGTTAATTGAGTCCGCTGCTTTTGTCGGACTTTATGAAACAAGTTTATGGGACGGTGGACTCGGAGTTTATTGAAAACTGCGTGCTTTTGTGAGCTTTATTTTCTGGATGACTCGTGGCGCGAAACAAGGCTGTAAATAAAGAGGAAAACAATAATAAAATAGTGTAAATTATCCTGGTGCAAAAAAAAAAAAAAAATGAGGGTAAGAAGAGGCAGGCCGGCTGCCCGGGTGGTAGTGCCGGAGGAGGCAGCTCCATCTCCAGTGGCGGTGCGAGGCAGCCGAGGCGGCCGGGGCAGAGGCAGGGGCAGAGGTAGGGGACTGTGGACACTGAACATTGATGTGGATGGAAACTACACACCACCGAAAAGGGGGCGACGGAGAGGAAGCTCGTTACCGAGGGGCAGAGGAGGCAGAGGCAGCAGGGGTAAGAGAGGAGGAGGAGGTGGCCGAGGAGGAAGGCGAAGAACACTGAACAAAATCATCTACGACGACCGCGAGAGCAGCATCGAGGAGGAAGCGGACGCGGTGAGTTTACAGTCCGAGGGGGACGAGAAGAGCCTGCGCCGCTTCGAGGATGATGCGGATTATGAAGAAGATGAAGGTGAGGAAGAGCCTTTGGGTGATGATGATGATGGCTCCGACTATGTGGAGGAACTCCCGGACGAGGACGACGCGAGTTACGGCAGCCTGCGGAGCCGGAGCAGCACCTGCGGGGACACACCGGGTAACCGCGCGAGCCCTCACTACACCAAGTATTTCTTCGTAACGTTAGCTTATACGCTAATGTTTTGGCTCAGCACGTTGTTCAACGGTTTAGTGCGCATGCGCCGATTCAGGTGGCTCCTCAATACCAATCAAAGTTCCATCAGTGTTGTTATTGTTTTGTTTTGTTTTCGTTTCGGACATAAAGTTAAAATCTTTGTTCAAAATGGAGGCCGAGATGTGGAGCATCAGATCAGTGTCGTCTGCATCTTACAAGAGCATTTTTTTTACATGTTTTTTTCCCCTGAAATTATATTTAACAGTTTTCATACATGCCCCAAAAGTCGCCAGGTGACGTCACGTGTTCTTTCGCATAGTTACTGTTTCGTCATGATCATTTGCATATCAAAACTTTTTGACATGTTCAGGTATCTGTTAGTCTGCTTCCTCAATGCAAATCCAAGTGAAGTTAATCCTTTGTGTTATCGCTCCGGTTAGGTCTGTTTTCTCTCTGCACATAATTAAATATAATAGCAAAAAAAAAAAAAACAATTGACTGCGGAGTGTGAAGGATCCGCACGAGAAGGCCCAGGTTTACACCAGATACCCTTCCTGATTCCTCCATTTTTTTCTGGTCTTGAGCCTAGCACTGGTGGCAGGGGTTTGGTCATTGCCTGGGAATCGAACCCGGTTCTTCCGAATGGCTGTCGATTAACCTACCACTGAGCTATCACTGAGCCGCCACTGCCCTGTTGGTCAGATATGTGACGATGTAAAAAAAGAAAAACAAACACTATAGCCTAGTGTTTGGAGACACACTTATTTGAGTTGAGGGAAAAAAATCTACTGTCTAGAAAAAATCCCATTCTTAATTCATGAATCGCCACACTGACTACAAAGTCTTTTTTTWAATTTTTTTTTATTTATATATTTTTGCATTTGATGAGGTAACGTTGCATTTCCTCCATAATCCTACACTCTAAATTATTCACACTTTGGCAGGTAGCACAGCAGTGTGATAAGGGTGAATTATTCTAGTTTGTTTAGAATTGTAATAAAAAAAATCAAATCAGGATATTTATAAAAACATAATACTAACAGAATCACAAAACAAATCGAATCAGCCCCTGTGTATCGTGATAATAATGTATCAGGTGCACCCTGGTGATTCCCATCCCTAGTATTTCTTTGTTCTGTTTGTCAGTGCAAATGTCCACAACACACAGCACTTCCACAGCATTCCTTAATTGGAACAATAGCAAGAGCATCTGAAGGAGGTTGTCCTGGACCACAGATCGATCCTAATCCGAGGGTGATCGCTGTGTTTTCATTTGCACAAATGAACGACACTGAGGAGCAAATCGCAACACGATTTAGTTCATGCCAATTGATMATTGCATTGATTGTTTCTAATGCAAAGAGCTCTTTGGTCACAGCAGGGATCTGTTTATATGTTTACAAAAAAGACAGAGATGTGGGGGGGGGGAGGAGGATAGATTTGGTTACATATCACAATTATTTTGTGTGCCAATTTGTGTATCGTCACACAGACTCAAAACATAGACGTTTTCATTTGAGGTGATGAAATGTTTCAGTTAGTTATTATTGTATTGCGTGAGCCGAGGATTTTGAAAAAAAAAATCCCTAACACCTGCTAGACACCTAAATAAAATGCAAGTGTAGCTAAAGCCTAGTGCACACAGTCCAGCATCCTGATTTTCTCTTATCTCTCTTTATCTGTTAGCAATCTCAGCAATCTATTTTCAAACTTATCTGATTGTCCTTCTGTGACTAGTTCCAAGTAGAGCGCTGAAAAACATCCAGCAGAAGCTCTAGAAGAAATCCCATTTATCACCCACAGGCTTATTATCTATTTGTGTCTGAGGGTGAAGACAAATATAAGCCGTGTAATATTGCTTTTATAAGAAGTTAACTGGCATGCCATGCCCTAATGGGTGTTAGGAGCAGCCAAAATAATCACAAACATGTTTTATGTTGATGCACATTTCAACAATAACTATGTTTCTTTTTCACTATACATGACCTATCTCTTCTGCGTTAAAATTTCCATCACATTTTAGGACATAAATGGTGACCGTCACATGATGGGCATCTCTTGTGGTTATTTGCATGAGAACGATGGATAGATTTGGGGATCAGCTGTGCTTAGGTAGGGATCTCTCCAGGTGAAAGATTGCATTGTGCGTTGTCTGCATTTAAATGATCTGTTGCTGTTGTGTAGTGCGAAAGGGTCGGTGAATCTTGGATATTGAGACTGTAGCGAGCATGATTATGAACTAAGAGCTGCTCTAGTGAGACTAACACATGATACTCCTCTTATATTACTTTTACATTTAGGCCAGAAGAACGTTTAAAATTGTTCAACAATTTTAACTCAACAATCTCAACAATCATTAGCAGTGATTGGTTGTTGGGATCAGTGGTGAGCAGGGATTGTTGGGATTCGTGCTGCTTCATGATTGGTTGTTATGAATGCGTGGTGATCAGTGATTGGTTGTTGAGATTATTCATGAGCGTTGATTGGTTGTTGGGAGCAGCGATGATTGGTTTGTTAAGAACAGTATTGAGCCGTGATTGGTTGTTGGGGAAACAGTGGTGACCAGTACATGGTTGTTGAGGAGGGTGGTGATTTGGTTATTGTGGTGACGGGAGTGACTAGCAGTGATTGCTGGGATTAGTGCTACTCAGTGTCTTATTGTTGGCTAACATTGCTGAGCGGTGATTGGTTGTTGAGATCAGTACTGAGCAGGGACTGGTGGCTGAGATTAGTGGTGAGCCAGGATTGGTTATTGGGGTCAGTGGCAAACCAAAGAGCAGTCGCAGAGATGTGTGTATTCTCAATTAGCAGCAGTGTGAACGTGAGACAGTTAGCTAACTTGGTCTTTAAAGCAGCCCATCACTGTCTCTTAATCAGTGACTACTAAAAGTAAATTTGTCTGACAAAAAATTCTCTGGTTAMACGTCCATATCAAGACTTAAAAAGTTGGATTGTGTTGAATAATTAAGATGTTTAATAAAACATCTATATGCCATAAGCTCAGAGTTGGACAATTCCAAGAAACCTGGGCAGTTAAGACCAGGACAGATTGGCACAGCTCCCAACTCCATACTGTATTTATTACTTTTCTGGACAAAACATGGTTCCAGGTTTCCTGCATTGCTCCATACATCACTTCTGAACAAAGACTTTCTGAATATTCCTTTTAGAAGTGTCTAGACTGATAAGAACCTCTGACCGAGCCCAGGAATATGCATAGGTCTTGTTTCTTGAAGCGATAGTCAATATACAATGGAAGGATTTTCCCCTCGCACCTCTCGCTTATTTGGGACAGTGCACTCGATGGATTGTGTGTTGTGGGAACCTGCAGCCATGTTGTTACACGTATTTTAAAATGGGATCAAGTTATTCCTAATCGAGTGCTGCACTTGGTGTGGCTTTTTCTTTGCACAGAGCTGCTTGTAGTTGCTACAGCAGCGTGAAGAGAATGTGCCAGCCAGTAGGTTTTGATACAGATCTGTGAAAGTGCCCAAGAGGAGGTAAGTTGGTGACTTCATTTCCCACACGACTCTGTCGTTAACTTCAGCTCTAAGGCCCCCATTCCACTGAGCCGAATTTGTTTCCGAATCTTCCACCTTTAGAGAGCTCGGTAGAGGACGGCAGTGTCGTTATTGTTGGAAGGAAATTTGGAACATTGGTAGTAACAAGTTTAAATGCATTTATAGTAATTTATCGCCTCTTTACCTGTTTGGCAGCATTCAGCAGGAAAAAACAATCCCCGCATTAAATGTTGATGGGAGTAATGACAAAATGAACAAACTCAGCTCTTGAGCTGTCTAAGCTTACGCTTTCATGTTGAATAATTTGGCGTCTTCATGCTTGCATTTAATAATGCTGAGGAACTGTTTTGATGGCGCTGACCAATGATGCGAGTCCTCATTTGAAAAGGAAGTGGATCGAAGTGTCAGACTGACGGAAACACGGCTTCTGTATTGTGTTGTTCAGCCAAGTGTTAACTTGTGAGTGACAGGACTGCAGCCGTGCGAGACAAATTAGAGCTGTGACATGAGGAAAAGGTTTGGTCTTTGTGAAATAGTCTGAGGTTAGCAGTCAGCATGAATATAATAATTTTGGATAATTAGCAATTGGTGTTATAACTGTGATTTATAGATTGACTGTTTTTGCATTGTTGATGTATGTAGATTGTAGATATCGTCACATTACTCTATACATTAATCTATACGCTATATTGAGGCATATATCTGCCTTCCCACTGTTATGTCTGTCCAGATGTTTCTATTTTTCTGTCTCTCACTGTTGAGGCTTCTCTCCTAAATTTCCATGTGTCTGTCTTTCTCTTTATCATCCATCCACCTAATCATATCTCTCTGTTTATTGTTCTTTGCTCTCTTATGGCGTTTTCACATTAGGGCCCAGTAACACATGACTTTAAAGTCTTATCTATTTTGATCAGTGAGAACATGATCATTCCACGCTCAGGAACCGAATCCACATGAAGGGGTGACCTTGGGAACGATACAGTGTACTCGGGCACGGATTAATTTAAAAATGGAAGCCAGTCATACCTGAGAACAAAAGTAGATCGCTTTTTAGATGCAACGTCATTGCCATCTGTCTCCTCTGAAATCTCTGCATGGAAGATCTCAAGGGCACACGAGAGCATTATTTTTGATATTTCTTTAGAAATATGCATACTGCCATCTGCTGTATCAGAGAGTGTAAATACGCAAGTGTACCCGAGAACGGAGAACAAAAACAAYGTGGATGCTGGCCAGTGTGTAGGGGGGAGGAGTGAGGATCAGTCGTTCCTTGGCACGGTACAAATCAATCGTGCTTAATTTTTTGTTGTCTCCCTATTTCTAACACTTGATCTTTGTATTTCCACACAAAGAACTTCAAGTATTTTTTTCTTCTTCTATTTTTCAATTTTATACATATTATATATACAAATTATACTTAAGATAATTTCTGTTCCTATTCCTTTCCTTAAGGCCGCAAGAGAACTCGCGTGCATCGTCCACGTCCCCCTGTCTTCGTGGCGGAGAATGTCCCACCACTGGAGCTCCCCAAGTCATCTGACGATGTCCTGGTCACAGCGACACACCTCCTCACGGCATCCTCCATCTACGAAGTACTGCGCAACTTCAGCACGGTGCTGCGGCTCTCTCCGTTCCGCTTCGAGGACTTCTGTGCTGCGTTGTCAGGACAGGAACAGTGCACGCTGCTAGCCGAGACGCACATTTCGTTGATGAAGGCCATCCTGCGCGAGGAGGACACTTCTAACACGAGTTTCGGCCCCGCAGATGTGAAGGACAGCGTGAATTCGACACTCTACTTCATGGATGGGATGACGTGGCCCGAGGTGGTGCGGGCGTACTGCGAGAGTGACCCCGAGTACCAGCACGTTCTGAGCGTCCTCAACAAAGACGACTTCCCGTACGAACCTCTTGAGAGCAAGCTGAAAGGTTGGTTTGGATCACGTGAGATGGATTCACTCTGGAGCTGATGAATATTTTGCATCAATAGTATAGCATGTTTTTGCAGTACTGTTGAATGCTTGATTCTGATTGTTCAGGAGGGTTTTTTTTTTTCTTTTTCATAACAGCAGTAGTATAAGGAGGTTTATATAAAGTATATATTCTGGTATGTATGGTGGTTGAGAAGTGCAAAATAACAAAACTGAAAATAAAATAAAATAATAATTTTAAGAACAAAAAGTGACAACTCATTCAAACTGGTAAAGGCACTTCTCGGTCACTATAATTATGTTATGCATTAACATGCTTATCATTATTATTACCCGTTCCACCTTTTACATCAGTACGTATTCTTAAAGCTGCTGTTATGCCTTAAGGAACATATGTCTGTTTACAAATGTTTTTTTTTTTTTTTTCTATATCTCCTCCGTGCAGTCTTGCAGTTCCTGGTGGATCAGTTCTTGGCGACGAATGTGGCGCGGGAGGAGCTGATATCGGAGGGCGTGGTCACGTACGACGATCACTGCCGCATGTGTCATCACCTTGGCGACCTGCTATGCTGCGAGACCTGCTCGGCCGTCTATCACCTGGAGTGCGTGAAGCCGCCGCTGCTCCAGGTGCCCGAGGAGGAGTGGCAGTGTGAGGTGTGTGTTGCTCACCAGGTGCCGGGTGTGGGTGACAGCATCCCAGAGAGCCAGAAGACCCGTCCTTACATCAGACACGAGCCGATCGGATTCGACCGTCACAGGAGGAAATACTGGTTCTTGAACCGAAGAATCATAGTGTGAGTGTGCAGCATTTTTCACATGTGGTATCAGTTCCTTGAAGTTTAGAAATGACCTTGATAATAAGATTCTATTTGCTACTCTTAGGTTTGTAGTACATAAATGAATGATGCCTGGAAAATTAATTAATCTGTAGTTTGTAATATGGTGGTTCAGTAACTCACAAAGCTAGGAATTTGTTCTTTTACTGCGTACTGCAGTTTGTGTAGCTGGCTGCAGAATTAATTTGAAAGTGATGTGTACTTGCAGCTTGTGGTGTAGTGGTTAGCACTGTCACCCTGCACCTCCAGGGTCCGGGTTCGATTCCTGTCTCTGTGTGCATGGAGTTTGCATGTTTCTTCCGGATACTCCGGTTTCCTCTCACAGTCCAAAGGCATGTAGGTTAGGTTAATTGGCATTCCCAAATTGGCCATAGTGTGTGTATGTGTGTGTGTGCCCTGCGATGGATTAGCACCCTGTCCAAGGTGTACCTCGCCTAGTGCCCTAAGTCTCCTCGGATAGACTCCAGTCGTCCTGAGACCCTGAATACAGGATTACGCGATATAGAAGATGAGTGAGTGAGTGAATGTACTTGCAACGTCAATGCGTCAAATTGTCCCAGTATGAAGCACAACACCTCATTTCAAGCTTGTACTTGGTATATAAAATGTTTGGATTTGTTTCAAAGCTGTGAAATATCACATATGGCATTAGGTACAACAACAACAACAATAATCAGTTATTTTAAGCCATGAAGGTCAGCTGTTCTTGCAAGAACAGTATTGCCAAGTGCATTTGCAAAACCCATTAAGCACCATGATGAAACTGGCTCTCATTAACGACAACCCAGTTTATTTTAGATTTACCAGCCTCAGAAATCACCAATTAACAAACTGCATCCCAGATTAATGTCGCTATGAAAGCCTTATAGAGCATAAGTAGCAGGAACGTCTCTATCAACTGTTCAAACGAGATTATTGCATATTGTGGATGGCTTCAGCATTGTTTTATAGTGTAGAAAGACATGTGAAGAACTTTTATTCTAACCTGACAGGGACACAAGTTTTTCTATAATTCGGGGAAGATTTCACTGGGATCATCTCGCACAATGTGATGAGTAATAAATTGTATGTGTTAGAATGTTGGTGATGAATCTGTTGATTATTTAAAATACTACACTGCTATTTACGGACTTATTCATAGTAAAGAAAACGATTTGTTTGGTGCCCTTTTTCAGCGAGGAGGACGGCGAACATGAGAACAAGACCATCTGGTATTATAGCACCAAGGTGCAGCTGGCAGAGCTGTTAGAAATGCTGGATAAGTCGCGCTGGGAGAAACAGCTTTGTGCCACACTGGAGGAGCTACGAGACGAGATCCACTCACACATGGACACAACAGAGGAGCTCACTAACAAAGCCAGAGGCAATAGCAAGTCTTACCTGTCTGTAGTTAATGGTAAGTATCAGCTAGGTCATGCATGAGGTTAGTTAACTGTAATCGAACCCTGGTGTATTTTCCTCTCTTCAATCACATTCACTTGTGGATAAATATTGACATTGTAAAAGTTCTGTAGAAATGTGATCTTCATTGGTTTAAAAGAATCAATATTATTGATTAGGGTCTGTTTAATTATCTGCGGTAGGAAAACAAATAAAGCAAAAGTATCAGTTGCTCTCTGAAGTAGACTTAACAAGTAGAATGATAGATGTGAAAGACTCCATCAGATCATCCCGAACGGAAATGAGTCATGACTTCAAGTGTGGCAGTGGTGGATCAAACAGTTAAGGGTGTCATCACATTAGGGCCCTGGGATTGTTTCTGAGAACACTTAACCCCAACGTCTGGTTCATTTTAGTCAGTGAGAACACAATCATTGTGTTCGGAAACCATGCTCAGATCGATTCAGATATGTGAACCAGTCGTTCTTGCTTAGATGTGTCATTAGTGACATCTGTCTCCTTCCAAATCTGTGTGTGTATAGCACGTGTCCGTCATCCTCTCACCTACCCAGCCATAGCTGATAAATTAGAAAGGCATGCAAGAGAATTACTCAACCATTTTTTTCAGAACTATCAACCATATTAGGAGTAGCGCAAAGTTTGCCTAATATTCAGGTGTACCTAAGAATGGAAAGCAAAAATTATGTGAACGTTCGCTGGGAGTGTGGAAGGCGTAGCAATCGTTCCTGGTCATGGTACAAATCAGTCGTGCATAATGTGAAAACTGTACACAGGATAAAGTGGTATAGCCAATGAGGGAGTAAGTAATGTACATGTTACAGATAATTGAATCATATAAATCTTATCTTATTTTACAGTGTAATGTTAGAAAAATATAAAATATGGAGTATTTTATCCTGATGCTTGAGCCAAAATTTCCCATCCATCGATCACCACTGAAAGTTTAATTCTTGAATGAATTTTTCTGGATTAGTATATATTACATGTCGAATTGAATGACAGTTGGTTGTGTACAGTACAAGAAAGCTGCATCTCCCAAGACTGTTTAAGCATTGTAAGAGCTCACAGAGAGGCACCACAGAATGTGAACGTGATGACACAGAAAAAAAAAACATGGGCGGAAACTTGTGCTACTTTATTTATAAAAAGGTGGGGCGGGACAACGCTGGGTGGCTGTGTGGAAATGGTCATGTGAGTGTGAAGAAGGTTGGCTGGTTTGTCAACATGCAGTAGTTGGGCAGTGTCAGGGCAAGCCAGATAGAGTAGCATCAGGGGGCGTGGTCGCGGGTCAGCAGAGCTGGAAGGCACAGTCTGGCTGCAGCTCCAAGGAGTCAGGGTCTGAAAGACACAGGAACAAGCAGCGCACTATGAGGTAAAGCAGCGGATGCGGGACAGTGAGTTGAAATAAGGTGCCAGATGTGCCAAGGTTTGTGGCCCCGCCCCTGCATGCTTTTGTTGGAGCGCTGGCCATGGTGCTGAATGTATTGCTTGGTTTTATTTTCTCTCACTTTCTCTCAACTTTTTCTGGTTACATTAATCATCCCCACCCTCAATGGCAGAGTCCATCGGCCGTTCTGTGCCACAGATTGATGTTAGAGAGGGTGAGGGTGTTCCTCAGTGTTGAAATCATGGGACATCACGGCTACCAGACCTATTCCAGACACATTTATGTGCACCAGGAAAGAGCGGTTGAGACCTGGGTTGCAGAGGACCAGGAAAGTGGTGAGGTACAATTCTTGGTTGCTGTTTGCTACAGCACTTTTTTTGGGCTGGCCCTTCCTGGTAAATGATGTTTAGAGAAGGGGGTCGGGTAGTGTTGCCAAAGAAGAGAGATTAGCCACAAATCTTTTATAATACCAAAGGCATATTGTCCCGTCAGGCTTGGAGACCACCACGATGGGGCTTGACCAGGACCCGGTGGACTGTAATGTGTCTATGGAGCGTCTGGGCAACCTCTGCTTTGATGGCATTACAGCAGGCCTGCGGGCTCAATAGAGTCGCTACCACACGATCACAAGCAAGGGATTAATTTCATGATGGATGAGGTGTGTGTGAGCCCTGGTCCAATGGGCTCCTCTCCACGTTTGCCCAGGCCTCTACCTCACAATGCGGTGGATACAGTGGCAAGAGCTGTGACAGCAGACAACGTTTCAGTTAATCTTCTAAGAAAGTTTATATGATTATAGCTTTGTTCATTTCAGGTTGATGCAGGACATGGATCACAGACTCGATCACTCTTTGATGATTTAGGGGCCCTGCCACAAAGCAGCAGCAGCACGCAATCTCTAGGTTTAAACTCCTGAGGCTGTTCAATTATGGTCACGCCGCTGTTCCACTTGTTCCACCCATATTGGKAGGATGTRGTTGACTTATCTGTGTACSTCCTGGACATAGTCTACTACAGATCAGAGGGATGAGGGCTGCGCTTAACAGACCTCATTCGTAACATCTATCAGTCCCTTGGACCATGTCCCAAACAWCAGTTCAAACGGCTGAGCCTGAGTCCAGTGGAGGCTTGTGGTGTTTCTCACACTGCAAACAGGACGTAGGGAAGTAGATGTAATATTAACCAATGAGGTTTTTATTAATTTTCTGATCATGCCATGTGTTGCACTGCACTGGTCATTCTGTCACTACTATAGTGTTCACTGTATTTCATACTTTTCTTGCACGGAGTAAACAAAGTATCATTTCACTCATTTCACAAAGGTTTTATGGATGCCTTGGCTGTTTCTTAGTTAGAAGCTGACAATTGGTGATAATTTAGCCRTCCTGTCTRTAAATAGGCTCCTAATATAAAAAAAGTGAAARCATGTTGGTCTTTCATCTTTACTTTTAGATCATCTSTTCAAGTGAGAAACAAAATGCAGTTATTTACAGCATGTTTCGATGTGGGTACGATCTTATCTCTGTCCTTAAAAAGTATTTTCAGATCAGATCTGAAATGATCTTTGTCTAATTTCAGATCTTTATCTGTTGTCACGGAAGCATAAAAACCATGCAGAACAGGTGCCAAGTGTGTAGAGTTGCACGCCGCAACTCTGCATTAAACCGTTTAACTGAATTAATTGAGAGAATCACCYAGCACTACAGGCTTTTTGAATGTGCACTGGGTTAAACCAGATCAGTTCCTCTCTCTAATACACTCTTTTGCTGTTTCTCTCAGAGGAGATCCTGGAGCGTGTGAGATCCAAGCAGGAGCAGGAGATGGAGCAGGTGAAGAAGAAAGCTGCAGAGGAGGTGCAGAAATCCAAAAGGGAGGAATGGCAGGAGGAGCCGTTCTCCATGGAGTCCGAGGTCTTTGAAGACGCATCACTAAAGGCCCAACAAGACACTGAGGCGGAGGAAAACTGTGCAGGTAGTAATAAGTGCATTTCAATTCTCTTAAACCTTTACCTTCACTTTAAGTTGAAACAAAAACTTGTTTATGTTTTAATGACAAACAATTGTTTTGGAAAAATGAATGGGAAACCGAACCATCATTATTCTTGTAACATGATTCGCAAAGGAATTTCAGATTGAAAAGACAGAAGAGATTATTAGGAAATCTTGAAATATATTGACTGATGGAGAATTTTTTTTATTTAAAGTGGCTCTGAAATGGTTCATAAAGTTGCCCTCATGCTTTGGAGTGGCTTAGACTTTGTTCAGGATTTTATAAGAAACTAGTCGACACATCAATGTGTTCCTGTGTAGCTGAGGCGTCCTGTGATTCAGTGTCCACGGGGGCTTCTCCGTCCCCTGTCCCCCAGCTACCCGGGCCTTCTGATGGGCCAATCGAGCCCAGTGAGTCCCAGAAAGGGAGCGGTCCARAGACAGCAGGTACACGTCTGGAAACAAGTACTCTAGCTGCTTGTGCTCTTTTATTGCACTTGGGTTATCCTCTTGGTCTTCTCCATCGTTTCGTGTATTTACACGCTCTCATGCTTTAAATTATTTGCTTGCTGTTTTAGGCAGTCTTTTGCTTGTCGCTTCCTGCAAAACTGCAAGCTTTTGATGATTCAGAGCAGATTGTTGTGTCATGTGTTCAAGTCCAAACTTTAACAGAAAAGTACATGTGTGTCTCCTTTTTTTTTCTGGTTCAAGAGTGAAAGAATAATCTTTTGTTATTTGTCACATAATGTTAATAATATGGCTTCAAATATCGGTGTGGCTGTGATTCCCCCCCCCCACCCCCCTCTCTCTCTCTCTCTCTCTCACTCCCTGTCTCTCTCTTGCTTTTTGTTTTTTGGTTGTTTGATTTATTCTTGCTTTTTAATACTCTTGTGCGTACAGTACATCACCCATTTGAAATCTTTTCTTTCTACAGATACATCCTTAAATTCAGGCGCCAACGTTGAGGAAGTGCCCCTGTCCCCACAAACCACTGATGAGAACAGTAGAGGCAGTCTGAAAGGAGGAGACAATCTGGATGCTGCAGARAAAGCTTGCACCTCCACTAAGGATGAGAAGAGTAAGAAAGGGCATTGCTCAAATGTAACATTCTGTGTTGGCTCGAGCATTGATCGGAGTATGTTTAATAAAATTGTAACATCAGTCGTCACTCCTTCTGGACGTAGAGAACGTGTGTGGTTTATTTTACACTCATTGTTTCGTCTGTGTGTGTGTGCGCTTTAGGTGAAGGGAAGGAGAAAGGCAGCAGTGAGACGCCGATAGGAATGCACCCAACGTTGGCAGCCACGCGCATGGTGACGCGCCTGCGCAACCCAGACAGCAAACTGAGTCAGCAGAAGAGCCAGCAGGTGGCAGCAGCGCTCCAAGAGTCCTATCGACTGTTCAAGGATGGAAGAGATGTGAGCATTTGTGTGCTTGTTGGATTCACATGTTAGGCAGTTGTTCTTKTTGTGACATGAATAGAGTTAACGGTGACACTTACAGGATCTAAAACTGAACCAAATGGTTCCGGTAGGTTTGCCGAATATTCTTTTATCTTTTCTTCAGGTACTAATGGCAAGTCAGCAAGCAGAAGTGGCCCGTCTCAACATGCGCAACACCAAAGACCCGGTCATGAAGGGGTCCTCGAGCACCCATTTCCGCCTGGGTCAGGAAGGCAAGTACCGTGTCTACCAGAACCAGTATAGCACCAATACTCTGGCTCTCAACAAGCACCAGCACCGCGAGGACCACGACAAACGCAGACATCTCTCGCACAAGTTCTGCCTGACACCTGCTGGAGACTTCAAATGGAACGGCTCGATTTATGGCTCTAGGGTGCTCACCACCTGCACGCTCAGGCTCACTATTATCCAGCTGGAGAACAACATCCCAGCACCATTTCTGCACCCCAACTGGGACTCCCATAGGTACCTCATCCAGTTATAGTGATGTAGAAAGCAAGGGCAGTAATATCACAGTTTGGGGTCATGTAAATATTTCAAAAGTACGTGCCCTCACTGTACACCCCCACCCCCCCTCCCATCTTAGGAATAAGATGACACATCCCTAATTTGTCATTTTGCATTATATAGCGTTCTATAGCAATGAATTGAGTTAGGTGAAAAGTGTTTGCCTGTTTCAGGGGATTTTTGCGTGTGTCTGTGGTCTCTCAGGGCAAACTGGAGCAAGGCCGTGCAGATATGCAGCAAAGCGCGGGAGTTTGCTTTGGCCTTAGCTATTCTCGAGTGTGCCATCAAACCCGTGGCCATGCTGCCTATTTGGAAGGACTCACTGGGACATACACGGTAAGGCACACACTCCTGGTGGATCCATGCACTATGGACTGTCCAGAAGTTTAAATTGTTAAAAAGAAAAGAAAAAAAAGCAAGTGCACTAGATGGTAGATTCGCACACAAACAGCTCAGAAGAGCAGTACTCGGTTATTTGTCTGGGTCTGCTCAGAATCAAACGATTGTGCCGGGTACATAAAACACACATGCACATCCTCCCATTGGAGCTCACAACAAAATGACAGCAACACACAAACATTTCGCTACTATTTTAATCCCTGATAAACAAATATCACAAAAAAAGTACGTAAAAAATAGTGAAAGAGACACAAACGTAGGAGGGAAAATTGTTGTGGTTGCAGTGTTGGTTTATTTCGCAAAGCAACAAAACTTCCTCTGTGTGCAAACTGTGGCCGCTAAAATCAAACTGTGGCTTTAAATTATGATGCGAGCAGTGATATCATGTTTGGAACACGCAATGGTTTGAAGTTGCAGTTAGAAGCTCGTGCTCGCACACTAAAACAACCTTAGCTCAACAAAGAATATTAAAATTGCATGTGAGATGGTACATCGTTCAAACACAGTATGACGAGATCCACCTCAGTGTTTCTGAGTCTCTAGAAAAGTGCTTACTCAAAGTCCTGGAACTGCAGGTCGGATGTTTAGATGAAGGGTTAGCATATAGCACTTTTTTGTTCTGGTGGATTTAGTTGTAGGTTAGCTAGTTTAATATTTAAATCTTAGGTAGGTCCCATTCAAGGTGTATAAATGAATGAATGAGTTTATGGTGTAGCCTGTTTAGTGCAATTACTGAACTTAATTATTCCATACCAACGGCATTTAATCAAGTGCAGCGGAATATTACAAAACCCTCAGAGTTCATGCCCAGTCAAAGTGGTAGATAAAAGCGAAAAGACCCTACAAAACGTCTAGCTGTTCGGGATTGACTTTTGCTGCTGACTCGTTAGGTGTTTCCAGTGCGTTTTGGTTTCGCCTATTTGCTTTCTGCGGCTGTTTGAAATCAAACGAAGCAGAACGCCGTTTAATCACATTTCGCCAGAATTCTCCCTCAGAGTCGCTCGTGCCGCACGCGATTCACGTAAGGATGTTTGCCGAGCATCAAAGCGGCAGTAAACCAATATTTAAACACAGTGCTTGTTCCCGAGCACAGCCCACTTAAAGCCATGCTCAGAGCACACACGTTTCCGGCCCTAATCCTTTGGCCCCTGGGTTAACGGCTCCACGAGCCCGCATGTTTTCCTCTGCAGACCCACCATGAGCTCTTTAAAGTAGTGTTGAAACTGGCCGTGTTCCAGTGCAAACCCAGGAGTCACTCTAGTGGCTCTTTCATCAAACTGTGAGGGTGTGTGTTTGTGAGAAAAAGTGGGTTGGTGGGCTGAGTTCATTCGAATGCATGTATGTGTGTGTGGTTCAGGCTGCACCGCGTGACATCCCTCGAGCGGGAGGAAAAGGAGAAGGTGAGGAAGAGGGAAAAGAAGCAGGAGGAAGAGGAGACCATGCAGCAGGCCACTTGGGTCAAATACACCTTCCGTATTAAACATCAGGTGAAAAGATTTGTTCAGATTAATTCACTGAGTCAGCAATCATGTAAAACATGATTAACAAGGTAGCAAAATAAACACCAAGTAGAATAAAGTTGTGATAGGACTATTTTGTTGTCTGTCTGTCGGTGTGAAGGTTTGGAAACAGAAAGGAGAGGAGTACAGGGTGACCGGTTACGGAGGCTGGTGCTGGATCAGCAAGACTCGCGTCTATCGATTTGTTCCACGACTTCCCGGGAACACCAACGCAAACTACCGGCAACAGATAGAAGGTAGTTCTGGTGCTGTTCGAAAACTAGTGCAGTCTGTTTTCAATTTATGTGTCTTGGCTGCCTAGAATAAGTATTTGATTTCATTGTTCTGTTTACTTTTAGTCCATTACTCTTTAATTTATTTCCTTTATTTTGTTATTTTTACTTACTGATCAAATGAGAGATGAAGTTTTTATAAATGTTTCTTCTATTTTTTTGTTAAAAGCTGGCAAGAGTGTCAAAATTCCTGCAGACCCTAACGTTGCAAAGAGTCCTGAAATGCATAAGAGCGACAGGGCAGAAGAAGAGGAGAATAAAAGAAGGACCGATGATATGAAGGAAGAACGGATGGACCTTGAAGCAGAAGTACCTGGTACCCATCTGGTCCCAAAATCTTTCTTCAGTGATGTGGTCAACGTGAGTGAGGGCTTCTTGCTCCGCACAGCTTACAAGAAAAAGGTCAACTCCGGCAAGCTTGATGAGCTGCTTGAGCACCGGGTCAAGCAACAGGCCATCGAGGAAAGACAGAAGAAGTCGGCTATTAGTGCCAATCCTAAGGTTGTGATCCAGAGGCTCAAGTTTAAAATGGAGCCACATGGAGCAGTAGCGTGCATACAGCCTGAGGTCAAATCAGAGGTCAAGAAGGAAATTGCGGTCACGCTGGAGTCAACCACGGAATCCGACTCATCTTTGGAGAGTTCTGGGATAAATGGGTCAACCGATGGGTGCATTGGGCAAGTAAAACCTGGTGAAGGTGGCCCCACATCCGGTCTCTGCCAGTCCAGTGTTGAAAAGACTATGCCACTTAACTCCGGGGACATTCCTAAGCAATGTGTTAACAATCATAACACAAGCCAGAGTGAAAATGGTACCGTTCTCCTGTCCACCGGTGGCAGTAGCGAGCAAAGATTAGTTAGCGCAGTGAACCAGCAAATAAGCTCAAGTACGTTGTTAGGAGAGAATAGGGATGGCTCCCGGGAACAGGAGAGCAAAGGAAATAGTCCTGTTCTCTTGCAAATGAATGGACAGCATGTTAAGGATTTAGGTACCAAGGATACTCTGACCAATAGTGTGGTGAACAAGGTGAATGATAAGAGGATAGAGGACGATAAGAAGGCTCTGTCGCTCAAGGATCCTCTGAAGCCTTTAGTGAATGGAATCAGCAGCACCACCATAGCAAGGGGAAACCCAGAGTATCTTCCCCCACAGAAGGTGCCACGTCTCGGTGTCACCGTGGAGGATCTGGCACTGTCTTCTCCAACCATTCCCAAATCAGAGCCTGGACTGGATAGCAAGGAACACAACAGCATGGAAGCCGGGTTAGACGGGGATGGCAAAGTATCCCAGAGGACAATCGTTCCCTCCCCAGTGCTGTCAGCGGAAGAATCAAGCCTCAGCAATGATTTTGTAGAGAGCAGTTGCACCAGGGGTTCTCCCACAACAGAGGCGGTCAAGCAAGTTACTACCACCGTAACGACCACCACCGAGTCTCAAACAATAAGCAGTAGTACAGTGACACAGAGCAACACCATTTCCACCCTAACTACCACAACCAAAACCACTGTGACGCAGGAAACAAAAACCACCATGGCACCTTCATCCACAGAAACCTTGTCCTTGGGAGTCTCTAAGACAGTAACACGAGAGAAGTCCACAAGAGAACGGGTGCAGCTCATTCATTTTTCTCGCACCAAGAAAGTGCGATCTGAAGCAGCACTTCCATCTTACCGCAAGTTTTCCACCAAGAGTTGTAAGAAGAGCATCTTCGTTCTTCCCAGTGAAGAGCTCAAGAAGATGGCCCGCAAGGGTGGCTTTAGGGAAGTGTCAATTTTCAACTACAATGCCAAACCAGCCCAAGACATCTGGCCGTACCCGTCTCCCAGACCCACATTCAGCATCACGTGGAGGTGAGTGGGCATGTCCTTGGAAGATAGGGTAGCACAATTAACTGCTAAACAAATAAATAAATAATTTGTTTTGCATTGTTGGATCCAACTTTTGATGGTAATCAAAGTGGTCTTTACACCAGACACCAGCATTGTTCAGAGCATATATTAATGTACTATTCATGCTATATTGTATTGTCTATACCCATACTTTGTCCGGGTTTCTGATAACAATTGGTGGGAATGGTTGTTGTTGGGATTTAGGTATCGTCTCCAGACTGTTAATTCGTTAGCAGGAGTGAGTCTGATGTTGCGGCTTCTTTGGGCCTGTCTTCGATGGGACGACATGGCTGTAAAACCGTCATCTAATGCTGGCACCACACGCACAGGTAACCACTGTTTATGTTGTTCACTTTCCTTGATTAGGTAGGTATGAGAAAACAAAGATGTTAGCTACATTTGWGTAGTTTCTTTCATGTTAAAACATCATTTGTACATGGTAATTTCCCACAATATTTATTAAAGCACTTAACTAGGTAATAGTTAGGCTTATACACTACCTGGCCAAAAAAAAAAGAAGTCATACCTTTAGCTTTGATTACCGCAAACAATGTGGGGGTCCTCATTCTCCCAGAACCACTCTTTCACAATTTGAGTCCTGGATCGTGCCTGTGCTTTCACGAAAGAAAAACTCCATTCATGAGAGAACCTGTTTTATTCAATACATTCATGGTTTAAGCTGACTTTMATTTATTGCCACATAATGTTGATGAGCCKAGACCTGAGCAACTGAAGCAGCCCCAGATCATAAACCTGCCTCCAAAGCTGCCACAGAGCAAGATGTGTGTATYGTTTCATGTGCTTCTCTTCTTACCCTGAAGTACCAATCGCTCTGGAATAGGATCAGTCAGGACTCATCAGAACACGCAACTTTTTTTCCATTGTTCCAAAGTACAAGCTTTATGCTACCTAGCAAATTGAAGCCTTTTTTGATTTTCCTCATTTCTTTTCATGCTCATTTCCATAATTCTCTTTTGATTTTGTGAAGCCGCTTTGCGACAACGACCAATGTTAAAAACGCTATGCAAATAAAATTGCAGTGAAATTTAATTGAAAGAGAACTTCTCAGGTTATTTTCCCCTGCATTTGCTATATATTACATTACACATGCACAACCTGTCTTTGTGTGATGCAGAAACATCTGAGACTGAGATCACCACCACAGAGATCATCAAGCGCAGAGACGTTGGCCGTTACGGTATCCGGTCAGAATACTGCATACGGAAGATCATCTGTCCTCTAGGGGTCCCTGAAATGCCTAGAAGTGAGGGAGTACTTTTTATATTATAAATACGTCGGTTTTTTTTTGTTTGTTTTGTTTTTTTGTTTGATTTTTAACAAACATCAGTTGGAAGGTTTTCAGGTTACAGCTTTAAACTATAAGAAGTAACTATAAAATGTAAGAACGTTTGTTTTTACTGATTTTCGTTTAAAACCAACAATGGTAATACCCAAAAAGGAATATGGTGCAATTTTTCTGGTTGGGTTAATATTTAAAATTTTCTAAATACCAAAAAGGTGATGTATTTAAGGTGATGACACAGTAGGTTATACTTTCAAATAAACTACTATGATAATGATACTACTACGGCTCTAGCCTCACTTAAGTAACAATTATTCAAAATGATTCAAACAGGGTCAAGATCATCATTATCAAATGATTAAAATTGTTTTTCATGTCCCTTATTTTACTCCTTATTTAACAAGTTAATATCAGTCTTTGACT
>QMIH01000902.1:86086-125460 GCA_003987875.1 Clarias batrachus
AATCTAATATGATGAACTGAATATTATTTAATGTTAACCAAACATGATTTCATAAAAAGGTTAATAAAAAAAAGAGGTCGCATAGGCAAAGAAACGTCACATATTCACGTGTTTTGGTTGTTTCTTTGACATCATCATCATCATCATAATAATACGCACAACATTTTTGTGTCATCATTCCCATATTCCTGCAGCAGATGTCTGTTACTGACATCATTTACACATTTTAAAAGTAATGATAACTTTGGTTCTATATGACGTATCAGAAAACCCAAATACAGTACATACAGTGTGGTGTTTGAGCTACCGCTCCTGTACCTGTATATTCTGATAATGCAAGAGTGAATTGTCCGCTGCTAGTTAATCGATCATGGATGTTATATGGACATATTTTTAAAAAGGTTTGGCAAATATATTTGGGCAGTCGTCAATATACTTGGCCGGCCAAGTATGTTCTGTGTGGGAAACACTGCTGTAACTCAAAAGGGGTAATGAGTAACATCTCTTCTTGCTTGTTCCTACTGGGGGAGGGGGGAAACAGCAGTCAGTATGGCTTCTGACTGTTACTGACATCAACTTACCAACATTGTTTGTGACTGTTGCGTATTGTTAACTTCATTAGGTACTGCATGTTCCTAAYGAACACTGACATTTCTGCAGTCATCTAGTACCCATGGTTACTGACTGTAGCTCAAAGTTGKTCATAATTTTATAGCTGATCTCCAAAATGAATAGATATGTAATATGTTGCTGATGTTTCACACCACAGCACTGTTCTTGATGCGGATTGGTCAGAAGGCATTATATTAAAGAGTGAAAGTGTTCCATCGTAAAAGCTAATTCAGATATCAGGTATTAGATGCCAGAATTTAAAAAGCATATACAGTTGCACTCAAAATTATTCAATCCTCATTAAAAAAAAAATTATTTATTTTTTTGGCGAAAAATTACTAACTAGCAGCTGTTTGTAATACATCAGTGAAACGAGCAATTTAAATAGCGCAACACAACGAAAGTGATTTCTCCAAATTCAACACAAATGGCCCCTTTTAATGATTATTGCAGGTTCAGAATTATTCAAACCCTAAATAAAATCCTCATTAGACCACAAATTTGTAAATTAGGTGTTGTCTCAGGCACAGATTATATTACTTGATTTAGAACACGTCAAATACCCGGACTTTGTACTGATTTGTTGATGGTGATGTTTAACTGCATGTCAAAAATTGCTAAGTCAAGAAGGATATCCATAAGTTTAAGAGAATAAATCATTGACGGAATCATAGCAGTTTGGGGAATTCTGTTATATGGCCTGATGTGACAAGACTTGCACTTTTTGGGCCCGTTAATCAGCAGTATGTTTGGAGGGAAAAGAATGAAGCATATGCAGAAAGGTACACCCTTCCTACATGAAGCATGGCTCTGTATTGCTCTGGGGCTGCTTTGCTTCCTCTGGCACTGGTAACCTGCAGCGTGTAGAGGGCCAGATGGATTCAATCAAGTATCTTTGAAGAAAACTTTATGCCATCTGTGAGGAAGCTGAAACTTTGGTGTCATTGGATCTTCTAACAGGACAATGACCCCAAGCATACTTCAGAGTCCACCAAGGCTTGGTTTCTGATGAAGTGCTTGAGGGTTCTAGAGTGGCCATCATTGCCGCCTGACTTGAATCCAATAGAAAAAAAATAAAAAAATCAGTTGCAGCAAACAAACCCAAGGATCTTACTGAACATGAGACCATTGTCCATGAGGAATGGGCTAAGATCCCTCAGAAACACTGCCAGAAGCTAATATCTGGCTATTCATTATGTCGACAGAAGATCATAATAGCTAAAGGGGTCTCAAAATTATTCAACCCCTTGATGAAAAACATCGTAAGTACTTAGTAATCATTAAAAGTAGCATTTTGTGTTGGCTTTGAGAAGCCAGTTGTTATATTAGTTGTGGTGTGTTGCAACTGTATAGCATAAGTTTTTATTTAGAAGATCTTTATTCAACGCTTGAGAACGTTATCATTTAAGTAGGTTGTTATTTTTTCTTGTTCAGTCAGTACTGGGGAAACAGCACTACTGATGCTTGTTTTAATTCTTGGACTGTTTTAAACACTCATGATGTAGGTAGGATGCTACGCACTGAGCTGCCCCAATCACCACCCATGACGAAGGTCATTAGTCACTTCACTTGGCGTCAGAGCAAAGCAGGTGCTTGTTTACGTCCTTTAAAAACAGTAAGAGACTGACCAAACTCGTCTTAATAAGCATGTATTCATGACCTATTCAGGCATGAGTGGATCATCTTGGAGAGAGGGAGACGCCACGGCTGCTTGGTTACATTAGGAGGGACTGTAAATATTGACGGGTGTTTGGGGTCGCTGTTTTCTCTCCTTCCCCAATGTAGGATTTTTCCAAGCCATTACAGCACCTGGTTATGTGTTTACTGACACTTCACACCCTGGAGCAGAGGATGTTTTTATAGCCTTTACACTACAACAAATGTCACATCCCGCACTAGGCGTCGTGCCACGGTGCTTATACCGTAACACCTAGACCCTGGTTTATATTTTCCAAAGTGCCTCACATATGAAGTGTAGTGCAAAGAAGCTCTAAAAGACAAGTCTAGTTAATTCAGTTAGAAGCAACTTTATTTAATACTAAAAGCAACAGACATTAGGTAGAGGCTCATTTAAATGTTGCATCACAATTTATTTAAAAAAATATATAAAGGCTGTGTTCATGCAATGATGAAAACGCCGGAGCAGAAAGGAGAGCTTTTTTGTAAATGCTAGGTGGGGGGTGAGAAAGCGTAGTAAGGAAAAAAGAAAAAATGTGAGAGAAAAAGAAAAATGAGCAGGAAAAAGAAATGTGAGGGGAAAAACGAGTTGGAAGGGATACAAAAACTTGAGAGAAATAGAAATGAAAGTAAAGGACAGAATAAACCATGAGAAGAGGATAACGAAGGGAAAGTTGAAAAAGTTAATAAAGTGAGAATGGAGGAGTATGTGAACAGGACAATGAAAAAAAGGGAGAGAATGGAAGAAAAGAGTAAGAGCGGTTCAGATATAAAGAGAAGAAAAGAAAAGGAATGAAAGAACAAGAAAGTAAATAATGATCACGAAAGAAAGAAGGAGTTGAGGAATGAGAGAGCAAGGATCAAAGGATTTCATTAAATAAAAGGAAACACTAGGATAAACAAAAAAGGAAAAATACAGGAAATAAATATGGAAATAAAAATAATTTRRGTGAAATATTTTCACATATTACACTAATACGGAATGTGCCATTTGTCAAAGAGTCGTAAAGAAATTCCTACATTTTGTCTCAGTTGAAATTAGGATTTTAAATTACTATTTTATTTCACTATTTTATGTTGGGAAAAAAAAAACTAATAATTAACTAACACACCACATCATACAACATGACTGTCCACTATTAGACCCTTCTCTGTGTTAAGCGTGGAATTTCTTAATTGCTCATTAAATTCGGCTCCTGCTTGGTCGTGTTGTGTGTGTTTAGTTAGCGAGCGTGTGTGTGTGGCTGTGTTAGCATGCGTGACGCAGGAATAGAGAGCCCAAGCCTGCAACACACAGAGGTGTGTTTTCCCAGTCCAGTCGTTTCAGGTAGTGCTGTTTGTTCTGGAGACAGCCGAGGAAATAGTCATGAAAACGTGTTTCCCTTCAGGCTGACAAGTCTGGAGCAGGTAGCCCAGGCCGCATAGAGAGTTTCCTTCTGCTCTTTCCGTGTCGGAGAAGCGTGTCACTTAGCTTCGCTTCCAAGCCGCCATCCATCCTCGGGGCAGACGTTTGATGTCAGGATGGAGGTGAAAACCCCACCCCACCCCACCTCACTCTCGCCCCACAGTTACCGTCAGCTCTCTGAAATGAGACATTTTCAAGGTTCAATTGATGACTTGTTCTCTTAATGCACTTGAAGAAGAGGTGATAGAAGGATACTGCTTTTTTTCCTAAATACTTTGTTTTGTCAAGAAAGCACAAGATATGATGATGTGAAACATTCCTGTTGTGTGTTCAGAAAAACAAGATGGACTGGAGGCATTAAAGCATCCTTCATAAATTTCTCTGTTGTTTCCGGCCCTGCCTCAGATCTCGTTTACTCTTTGAAGAMGMCTGTTTACCTGCTCCAGCACTGTTTATCGTTGCGACCATCAAAGCACGTTAAAAGAGAGTCGGCGAACAAGTAATCCATTGACTCATGGTGTAGGTTCAGAACTTTCAGAGCTCTGCCGAGTGAATCGGCCAGTTAAAGCAGCGCTTTGGGGTACGGAGGAGGCCGAGGTTCAGGTTCGAGTCCCAGGAGTCCCTCAGGAATGTGCACGACCGGGGTCAGGGCGTGTTTTCCACCTTGCACACGATTTTAGAGGCGAACAGTGTGGGTACAGATAACCGATTCTCCACTGCGTCACAGTGAGATTCCTTTAATGCAGCTTCTTTTGTGTGTGGGTGGTCTTGGAATTGGGATAAAGAAGGATACACTGGAGCTTGTTGACGGGATTATTATGGCTCTATCTCAAGGATCATCTTAACATTTGACAAAAATTCAAGAATCTGAGCGTGCATGTCCTTCTTTGGATCTAAACTCCTTATATGTTGCGAGTACACAACGCAGAGCTGTAGCTCTGGTAAAGGACAACAAGCAAATAAGAGAAAGTTTATAACTTTTAGAATTTTTTTTTTTTTTTTTTTATCTGCACGAATGATTTAACAGTAGATCCTATTGTATTGCTGCATCACAGAATGTCCGTTCACCCACAAACTTCCATTCCTTAAAGCTCCTGCTCATGTGCACAGGGTCAGTCTGGACTCATCAAACTTTCTTTCCATTGTCAAAGCCCAGTCTTTATCCTCCCTTTTTTCTGATTAGCCTCACTAATGTGGTTTTCTTATTGCTACAGAGCTTTTAGTTCCGATCCTGTGAGTTCTCATCTGTGTGTGTAAGTGTGTGTGTGAGTGGAAATGCTCTTACTTTCACTATTTGACACAACTATGGTTTTTACTGTTGAGTTTTTTTACCACTTCCCCAAGTGTTTGAGTGATCTCTATTCATGATGTATATATTTTTTTGCCCTCATTTCTTTTACAAAGTTGACGGTTCAGCACCATCATTGCAGCTTTTGATAATAGGTTCTTAACCCTGTTCCAGTAATTTCAAGTGTACTGAGTTGTTTTATTTGTTTGATGCAGCCCAATCATTTTTTTTTTATTTTTTTTATTTTTTTTTTTCCATGCAGTGCACATATGATACACGAGATAGATATGATATATGATATGACCTATGATATGAACAGGTGTAAACAATTATAAACAGTGCAATATACAATGTGCTAAAAAATAAAGTCTATCTGCAGAATTAAAGCCTGAGCAACATTTTTAATGGCGTCCTAACAATCTTTTTTTAAGGTGTACAGCAGAAGGTTGTCGGCATCATTCCATCCAGTACCACGGGCAACCAGCAAACTGTCACCACCACACTACAGCCCAACACATCTACAGTCAACATCACAGCCAAGACACCGGGCACAGCTACACAACAGATAAACACCGTGAGATTCAAAATAAAACCTTCACATCATCTGAGATTGCAACTTGCTAAGGCTGCATGTCAACATATTCGCTTTATCCTTTGTAATTAAAAAGCAGTAGACGAGTTTTCGGAATTTATTTATTTTTTATTATTTCAGGTAACTACGACTGGAGGACAGCTAAAGCCGGGGATGACTGTATTACGGACGCCAACACAGCAAGGAGCCGCTGTGGGGAAAACCATTCTCAGAACCCCGATAGTCGTGCAACAAGGTCTGATCTGACGTCAGTTAAAATTGTTATGTCCGGCTGTCTGTCTGTCCGTTTATCTCAATGTGTATCTGCTCTTCTTCCTTCCAGGTCAGGCGGTGACCCAGATCATCCGGGGACAGCCTAGCAGCCCTGCCTCTACTCCCAGAGTTACCCAGACTCCAGTTAAACTAACCCTCGCTCAGCTCACCCAGCTCAGTCAGGTGACGCAGGTAAGACACCGGAGGTGGAAAGAGTAATCAACTGTTGTACTTCAGTAAAACTTCACTGAAGTAACGGTACTTGTACTTTGAGTACATGTTAAGTTACCACTTTAAAACTTATCTCAAGTAAAAAGTAGCTCATTAAGATTTACTCAGAGTAAAAGTTACAGAGTTCCTTTCTTTAACAGCGAGGGTGGGATGCGGGATTCCAGTGTAGTTCAAAAAAGACAAGTGGATAGAAGTCTCAAACTAGTTATTTTTAATTGAAGGATCACCTTTGCATAATAAAGCTGTTGCCTTTCTTGTGCTTGAAATACTTACATTATTTTTAATTATTTTTCTTTTTCATTCATTTATTTTTTACTCGGTAGCGAATATGATTTCAAATGTAGCGATGTACAATACTTCAAACAAAACATGCCTAAGTAAAAGTAAAATTACAGATTTTAAAACTACTGTGGAAAATAGAAGTGCACAAAAACTACTCAATTACAGTAACGCGAGTAAATGTAATTCGTTACTTTCCTCCTCTGTAAGATACTCCAAATCAGAGAACTGCTCTCAGAGGTATTACAACAAGCTAATAAAGAGAGTTATTCTCATACTATAATAAATATAAATAATAAAATTGATCAAGTATCAATTTTTCCATGGCCGGTTTCAGCAAAAAATTCTATATGGATTAATGTAGGCTAAATGAAGACAAATCAATAAAAAAATAATTAGAGGTGAAGTAAGTAAAACTCAAATTGAATAATTGGTTTGTATAACTTAAATTTCACCAATCAAGCGAAAATTTTTTTTTTTTTTTTTTTTTAGCTTTTAGTTGCAGTTGGAAAGCTTGAAAAAGTTCGAAAGCTGAAATTTTAAAATACAGAAATGTCTTAATAAAACTACCACAATCTAACCGAGCTACATAGACTAATCCAAAAGGGAAATGCGTCAGGACTATAAACTAGGACGGGTTGTTTTATTCCTCTAGTTCAGGGGTCTCAAACTCAGAGGGCCGCAGCCCCACAGAGTTTTGCTCCAACCCTGCTCCAACATACATACYATGTAGTTTTCAAATAAGCCTTAATRACYWGTTTARTTGGRTYAGGTGTTTTTAATTATGGTTGGAACAAAACTCTGTAGGGCTGCAGCCCTCCAGGAATTGAGTTTGAGACCCCTGCTCTAGTTGCTAAATGACGAAAAGAAAATGAGACACCACATGTTGCACAGCAAATGGTTAATACGGTGATTCTTCCCACATCAGACATCTACAATATGCAATATACTATCAGTCCAGTTAAATCAGTCACATCTTATGAGTTTAAAATATGAAAGGGCGTTGCGCTCCACTTTTTAAAGAAGTTGCACAAAAGTGAACGTTGTTTGAAAACAGAAAGTGACGTGACACACGTCCCGGGTCAGATAGGAAAAAAAGTGACTCTCTTTAAACAACCAACATGCATTTGAAACATTCCCCAACAGGTGTTTCCCCACCACGGCGCCTGGGTGTGGACGCTTCGCTATGCACTCAGACTGCCCTCAGCATGTCATCTAATAACAATATGTTTTATTCGTGGCCAACCTGTTGCCTTTTGCTAAAACTTTTCCGTAGCCCGTGTGTGACGGAAGCTGAAGCGGCTATAATCTAGTCTAATTGCTGGTCTAATTTTCCTCTGGTTTGTTTTTTGTCTCAGAAGCAGCAGGGAGCAGCAGTGGAAAGCCAGCAGGTTAGTACAGTGATTGCGTGTGTGTGGCTGCAGGAATTCTACACCTGCCCTGCTTGTGGTTAGGAGTTGTCTGTGTCTGTGTGTGTGTGTGTGTGTGTTTGATACTGTTRATATCCCTGTCCCTCGCTCAGTGGAATATGGAAATCTCTGCTGCATCTCGGTGTCTCTCTGTCTGCAGGGGGTAACGGTGATGGTGCAGGGTCAGGGTCAGACAGCAGGTCAGCTGCAGGTCATCCCCGCTGGCTTGACCGTGATCCCTGCAGCTGGACAACAGCTCATGCAGGCCGTCTTACCTAACGGCCAGGTGCAGCGTTTCCTGTTCACACCCACTCCTGCGTCATCTTCCACACCGGGTACTGGAGGATTTGATTTTATATCTCTTCTTTCTCATATGAAAACATAAATCCATTTGAATTGAACCAAAGTGTGAACTCTGCTGTATTGGACCACATCAATTAGTCTTTAGGTGAATTTAGACTGCTGCTAGGCACGTACTAAATAGTGGTAGAAAAAATTGGCTTGTTGAAGTATTTAATAACTTTGTTCTCGTAACATTAGTAGTTTCTTCTGAACTTCTAGTATTCGTAGTATCTTCTAATTTTGAAATGATTAATTAGAATATTTGTTTGACTCAAATCAACATCAATGTTTTCAATACAAGCTCATTTATTTTTTTTTATTGACCTTTTTTCATTGTTTGTAACCAGACCTTTGCTGTCAAACAACCCACATGCATCGACTGCATGCTTTTGAGCTCATGCTTGCTTAATTTTTTATTTTACCCCAGGTCAAACTCAGCCTGCCACCAAGACCTGCACTCCCTCCCCTGCACAACCGGTGCAGGCCGGAGCTTTTGCCCCCCGCACGCCACCAATGACCCATAAAGCCCAAATGCCAATCCAATCTCCCACCCCTATACAGGCCAAAACCACAGTCAACCAGATGGCTGTAAAACAGCAGCAGGTGAGGCCCCAGGTGCAACTCCAGCAGGGGGCACAGATCGTCGCAGTGCCGGGGTTACAGCTCCAGTCGGATCAGACGGTTAAACTCCACTTGCCCGTACAGATCCAGCAGCAGACTGGGGCAGTATGCCAGGCCGGGGTAAAGTCCCAGCAGGTCCAGAACGTAGTGACATTACAGACGGCCAGCGTCCAAGAGCAACTCCAGAGGATCCAGCAGCTCCGTCAGCAGCAGCAGCAGAAGAAACAGCAGCAGGAGGCAAAGAGGGAGCAGCAGCAGCAGGCCATCAGCCAGAGCGACCTTATCCAAAAACAGGTAAGCAGGCCACACTGCACCACAGGTCTCCGGTTAAACAAATAAACAACACGTGTGAGAAAAGGGCCTCATGGCCAAGCTGCACCCCAGAGCCTTTCGAGTTCACATGCACCAGAGCAAGATCATACGATTCAGGTCAAAGCGGACCCCAAGAACAGCACACATCCTGCTGAAGTGGCAGCGCAGGTTTATCCAGATGCAGGTTCTAGATGAGGGAAATCCCAACAGTCGAGATGCGTCACAGAGACCACGGAGTGCTTCTCATCCAAACAGTGGCAGTGAACTCACATGAGCCAGGTCATGCGTCTGTGTTTACTTTCGGTCTTTGCTGCTTTGCCACTAGCTCTATACTGTATGTGTAGGCAGAGATTTATGCACGTATATGTAATTTTTCATATATGTGTACATTTAGATGATTTACGATATGTGTATAAAGACATAGCTTTCAGTGGTTTGAATGCGTCTGTATGTTGGTGTGTTCTTTATGTCCGGGCGAGAGCACGAGGGTTCACTTGTGTGTGCGTTCCGCAGGTGGTGATGAAGCAGAACGCAGCAATCGAGCAGCTGAAACAGAAGAAGCCCATGACGCCTGCAGAACGAGAAGAGAACCAGAGGCGAGTTTAGCACCACGCTACAGAAATCCTTACTTACCCCACACAGAGACGGGTCTCTTTCTGTGCTTGTGCTCATCCACACAATAGAATCGCAATATACACCTCCATCCAGAAGCTGTAATAGTCTCTGGAGTCAGCAGCAGACGTTCCTGCTTACAGAACAAATTATCATCAGGCTTAGCGTCCGAGTAGTTACTCTGACCGAGATCCCTAAATAAATAGCCTAATCGATCAAATCTGCACAGAAAAGAGGGCTTTTTGAATAAATAAACCAGCTAATGATTATTGACGTGATGTTCGGCAGTAAGCACTTAAACAAATGTCTGTCAGTCAGTGATTTAACCCCAAAAGTTGAATATATATTTTGTCTACATCCTCACAACCTTTTTACTCTTAAATAATTCTTACAGGCTGTTCAGTCTTGCCATATAGATCACATGGCCCTATCAGACCACGCCCCTGCCCGTTTGCATATTAACCTGGCAATTATCATACCTTAGGACACTTGTTGGGAGATTCAGTACATCATTTCTTGGTAATAGTTATTATAATTATTCATTATTATTATTATTATTAATGTCCAGAGTTGTCCTTTTTACATTTTACAAATGTCCTTTTTAGAACATTTTCCCCAGTGTCCCCAGATATGATCTGGGATACAGCTGAAGCTACTTTATATAGTGTTCCTATTTTCTGTATAAGAACACTACAAACATAACAAAATGTAAAGACCTCATTATATCTGCCACATTCAAAAAATATTACTTTATTCTAAACTGTATTATGAATTAGACATGTAAGTAATCGGATTTTTTGCCAATCTGTTAAAAAGCGAGAATAATGACCAGTCACTTAAAAGGATAAGAACACCCTATGTGACCTCCTCACTCATTATCAACAATTTCTATAAGTGACTTCATAGCTCAGGTAATCGCTTCATAGCTCATAGCTGATGCTTACTTATACATTACATTACATTACATTACCTGTTGCAGCGACGGAGGATCGTGCCATATTAAAAGCTTCATTTACACCAGATGAAGTTTTGGCTGCAATTCGGGCCATGATGGATGGGGAGTGCCCGGGCCCGCATGGGTTTCCGCTTGAATTTTTCAAAATGTCATGTCAGCCATAAATCAGGCAAATTCTGGAGACTGTAGGAAGCCATACACTCCTTACTAACAGAAACTTTACTGCACGTGTTTATTTTGGGAAGACTATTCTAGGAAATTTTATCATTGTGTCCTGTGTTTTTCATTATATTTGTTTGTGGATATCCTTATGGATTAATCCTCATGTTTTGGAGTGGTTTTAATTTATTAAGTTAGTTAGTTAGTTAGTTAGTTAGTTATTCTATTAATCTTCCTTATGTACTTAAAAAAATACAGTGAATCAGATTAAATTGAAAGGGAAAAAAAAGAAACGTGTTTTAAAATTACATTTCAGGAAATGTACACACCTCTCTGTTTTCTCTCTGCATTGGTACCTGTTCCATTCTTAGCTTGGAACCTGATTACCATTTTGGCCTCTGGTCACATTCCCATCAAGTCAGTGCGGCTCAAATGATGTCAACAGCCATCCAGCACCTCGATATGTTTTTCTATGGAACAAAGGGTCTGGAGAATACGTTGACCTTTCTATGACCCAATGCTGACCCTTCATACCTTTTGGCACTTGACCGTCCACAACTTTTGTATAATTCTCCTTCATTCTTACCACATTTCTGGCCCAGCATGCCTTCACCCCCATCCCCCACCACCATGATTTGTCCCCTGGGGACAGTTAGAAGCACGTTTGCACCCAATCTCACCCACGTCTCAGACTGCAAACAGGACTAGACCTGCTGTCTGTTGGTGTATGTTTTTATTAAAGCATCTTGTGACTTCTAGAGTACAAATACAGGTATAAAACATACACAACCTCACACATACTTAGTAATGCACAATTAGGTGAAATGTCACTCAATTCACACACTCGTTTACACTTGGGGATAATTTAGCATGGTCAGTTCACTAATGTGTTTATGGGAGGTGCAAGAAAACTAGATGAAACCCACATGTGGGCAACATAAATCAAAACTTAACAAGAAACAACAAACAACAAACTCTTTTTTAATGTTAAAACAAGAGAAGGTCTATTACTCCATTAGTCTGTGTTAAGACTGGTAATGGAGGAAAGCAGACAATGTTTGTATTTGGGCCAACACAGTGTAATAGCCAAAACTTGGGTGCAACGAATCACAAAGCTTAGTGTTCAGATTCACAGAAAGAAATATAATTTCCACTTACTCCTTGTTTAACATACTATGTGCACAACTTGTAGTAGCAAGAAACTATTGCCCATTGTCTTAAATAAGAACATCATTTAGTATGCTCAAAGCCAATATGAGTACATTCTTTCTTTGAACAATAATGATTGGGAAAAATAATAATTTGTATAATTTCCATTATCTTGTTAATAAAGAATTGGGCTAATTTTATTGAAACAGTCTCTATATAAATAAGAGATTTTGTCTGTACATTGGTCAGAACGTGCGCTTTCAATGATATCTTTACTTTTCATACATTGGAGGACCAGAAACCCGTCTCAGAAAATATCTGTGTGTATGTGTCTGTCCAGTCGAGTTTCCCTCGGGGAAGCCGTGCCCATATGCGTCACTCAACAAGAGCCAATCAATTAAGCGCTTTTCTCTTGAGGTGGGCGTGGCTACATGCGTCACTCAACAGTGCCAATCAATGCAATAGTCTACCGACTGTAGATATAGAAACGACAGCAATTTATCTACAAAATTCTACAAACCTCAAAAACACTGAGAAGCGTAACAGAGCATGACTTACTCCAAAAATGAAACGTAGACTATGAAAACTGTCAAAATGTTGAGTAGAAGGGTAGTTATGAGCAGTTATGTGACGGATGCTGATCCGCTTGTTTTTAGCTTTAACCTTTTAAACTATTTCTACTAACTCTTTAACTATCAGTAGACGCTACTCTGTCTATATAATTGGGCTAGTTTGTGTTGTGCCTGTTTTTTTGGGAGCAGCCGGGGTTTCGGTATTGCATAGGGGGACTTTGTCTGCATGATCTGGCAAGCCTGGGGAGCACAAAGCGTGCAGGCGAGAGAGAGAGAGAGAGAGAGTTTGAGCAAGCAGAAGTCTACCTTGTGTTCATGAAAATAAGTGTTTTGTTCATGAATGGGCCTAAATATAATGCAATACAACAGCAACAAAAATTTATTTTGCACCATAATGCTAATCCTTTGACATTAATCCATAGTTCACATATGAACCGTGGTGTGCGATCCATACACATCAAGTCTGATCCGTTACACCATTAGCCAGCATATTTCACAGCAGTAGAAGCACCAAGATCTGCTGTTATTTCCTTATAGCACATTAAAGTGGGTGTTAGAGACTGAAAGGTTGTACACTCGTACACAAGGTCCCAGAGCAAGCCACTTTAAATTATAGTAAAACTAGCCAATCGTGGTTATATGTGAGCTAATGGACGTAGAAGAGGGCAGATAGCGCTCTCTTTATATCGATATTCAAAATTTCACTCAAAAATTTGAAACTTTTTGAAACTTGAGTCTCTGACTCTATCTATCTGTCCCTGCATCTCTCTGCACTTCATGCTGTGTGTCGTGTTGAGTCTGGGAATTACGATTGGCCTTTGACCTCCACAGCTGGTGATCCCTCCATCTCTGCCCCCTTCCTTTTCCCACATGCGGCCAGTGTTATGAGAGCTGTGAGAGCCAATTGAGGAGTATTTGTCACAACCCCGCCCCTCACAGCACCCACCCACCCTCCCTAACATATTCCTGACATGAAATAACAACAACGCCCAGCTAGCGGACACACGTGCTCTCTGCCTGAGAAGTCCATGAGTTGTAATAATGGCTAAAAAATGTAGCATGGTTTAATAGTGAGTGGACATTAGCGAGGTATGCACGCCTCATGATAACTCATTCTGCTTTCCAGACCTGCTTAGACCGTCCTTTGATCGTTTGATGCCTGGTTTCAATCACGGCATTCTTCCTAAGAATTTGTTTCACTTTTGGCCATGTCAGCATTGCCATCTGACCTGTGTCTTTGCAAAGGACTAAAGCGTGCATTTGTAGCGACAACCTTTAGACTAATGGCTTCGGGAGAGAATCCGAGTGCCTTATAATCAACTAAGATCATAAACTTGAAAGGTACTAAAAGTTCAGGACAAACATAAGTCAACTAAATTACATGCTTACGCATTTTGTTTGCATCGCGTTGCCTTTTATGATAATTTCCAAACATGAATTTAATCAGAGATTAGATAACATTTCCCCCAGACCCAGTGTAGAAGAATTCAGGAGGCGCTTTTTTTTTTTTCAAATTATTATTATCGTTTTTTTGTGCTCTGTTTGTTTTGGAATCTCCAAAACTCTGTGCTATCACCAGACACCAAACTTGTCTATACTAATCAAATACATTTTCAGTTAAAAGAAATTTGGGTACATTTTATGCTAGATCAGTTCATTAGTTTGATATGGTGAGGTATGAAGCAGATTATTAGGTATCTAATATAATTTTATGATGTATATAACATATATTCTCCATCCACATATATCCAAAAATTGAGTCCGGATTTAAAACTGGTGTTCCAGGATGATCGTGTGTAACCAAGTGATGAAGTTCATCCTGGACAAAATCGACAAGGACGAGCGGCAGGCAGCGCGGAAGCGGAAACGAGAGGAGACGGTTGAGCAAAAACGCAGCAAGCAGATGGCTGTCAAACTCTCAGCATTGCTCTTTAAACACAAGGAGCAACTCAAAGCTGAGATCCTGAAGAAGAGAGCGCTGCTGGACAGACAGCTGCAACTGGAGGTGCAGGTAAGCATGCAAGTGATACGAGTTCCCCGTAGCAAGATCCACTGCCTGTCCGTTTAAAGTCTATATGTTTTTGACGTCTATATTTTTTGTTTCTACAGGAGGAGTTGAGGCGAGATTTGGAGAAAATCTGCCAGGAAAGAGAACGAGCAAAAGCTGCCGCCGCTCCCGCCCAGGTCACGAGCACGACGTCGCCATCAGCTCACAAGCGCAAATATGAGGACGAGAGCACGGACAAATCAAAGAAGAAAAAGATGATCACAACTACCTCAAGAGAAACCAACAAGGACACAAATCTGTACTGCGTCTGCAAGACGCCCTACGACGAGACCAAGTAAGACTGAGAAATTGTTTAGCAAGAAAAATCCCCTCCCACCAAATGTAGTCAATCAGCCAAGATGCTTTTGCATTTGAAGCTTTTTTAGTTTTGCCCAGGAACATCAACGTTAATTTACCTAAGAAGTTACTCATGACGGTGTTTTCTAGTTGAGTATTGTTTACATGCCTAAAGAATTGCACTGATGATGCCATCTCCCCCTCTCACCTTCTGTTGTTGTAGGTTTTATATAGGCTGTGATTTGTGCACGAACTGGTACCACGGTGACTGCGTGGGCATCACGGAGAAGGAGGCGAAGAAGATGGACGACTACATATGCGCAGAGTGTAAACAGGCGCAGGAGGGAACCACAGGGGAACTTTACTGCATCTGCAGAACTCCATATGATGAAGCGCAGTAAGTGTGCGCGATTATGTGTATCTGTAAGAAAAGCCCGGAGGAGCCCTGTGAAAGCCCTGTTTTGTGTTGAAACTGTTTGTATAGTCACACAAGCCCAAGGAACAGAACAGGGAGATAATTGAGCACGACTTCTCCATTTTGGGGTTGATTGGTAGTGCACCCATGACCCAGACCCCTAGTCTTAAACCAGCAAGTCCTAAAAAATGTCCAGACACAAGCTCACAGATGCGGTGATTGTCAATCACAACAACATTGGCCAGTTATCTCTCCCGCTCATTGATTTGCTTCCATGGCTCCTGGCCACAGATGGCTTTGACAATCATCAGAATTTAAACTTATGATCTTCTACTGACTGTCCTTTCTCTCTTCCTTTTAATGGGATTTTTTTTTCTTCATTTTTAGACTAGTATATGGGCTGTGAACTAAAAAGAAGAAGAAAAAAATCATTCTTTCTTGTTCACTCTTTTTCCATTTGTGTATTGTTCAGGGTTTAAACAAGCAAACTTGTAACTTCTAAGAAATAACCTAGCTAGGTTAACCTAGTTTAGGCTAACATCTAAATCATAGCCCTAGCAATTTTTAGCTCTTAAAAAACGGCTCGGTTAGCCTTCTTCAGCTCTTTAATTGCATTTAAGCTTTTATGTTGCAAAACATAGAGGATGCCATCATTAACACTTGTGTATCTATTTTCTCTCTTGTTTTATTAATCAGAAATGCATGTGGGGAAAATCGTGAAAACGGGTGGTAAATCCTTGATAAGGTCCCAAATGTGGATGTTTCCAGGCTTTGCGTTCTGATTGGTTTGCAAAATGCACTTCCTCAAAGGGGCGTTCAAGAGCAGTTCATTAAGAGCCCCAGACACTAAAACAGCGTGTTTGGTTTTCTTTGTGTTTCACTCCTTTTCCAATCAGCTGTAACATTAACAAACACATTGTGAAGGAAACCTCCAAGTTGTATGCAAACTTGTTTAAAAAGGAGTATAATATGTGACCTTTAATATTAATTACCGCAGCTTTATCTTAAATTCAATCGCGTTTCCAGAATGAGCCAGAGAATGCAGTTATTACCTTTCAGTGCTAATCTATTCCTGAGATCACTGAAGCTGATTATTGTGATCTGGTTTTTATTACCTACAACAACAACAACAAAAAAAAGATTCCCCTGAAGGTCTCCTAAGTGTTCTGGTTGTTGTCAGGTTTTACATCGGCTGCGACCGCTGTCAGAACTGGTACCACGGCCGCTGCGTGGGGATCCTGCAGAGCGAAGCGACGTACATCGACGAGTACATCTGCCCTCAGTGCCAGTCTACGGAGGACGCCATGACCGTCCTCACACCCCTCACAGAGAAAGACTACGAAGGATTACGAAGGATCCTCCGCTCACTACAGGTTTTCTACACATCCACGTCTCGCTCTCTCTCACTCTCTGCCTATTTTTTCTTCTCTTTATCTCTCACTTCTTTCTTCCTGATAGTCAAAGAAAACAAATCTGGTACTGTTTTCTTCTCTTGCACACTTTATCTGATCAACCTGAACTTTGGAAGACTTCCCAGGGACGGGTGTTGTCTTTCTTTCTCGCTTTCTTCATCCCTCCCATCTTCATTCTTACTTCTGTGCCCTCCTGTTGAGGAATGAAAAGGGTTTCGTTTTCTTCAATGTTGAAGCAGCTGCTTCCAATACACTGGACTGACCATGTGCGTGTTCTCATTTGCTATATCTGTCTCTAGGCTCATAAAATGGCGTGGCCCTTCCTGGAGCCGGTGGACCCCGAAGATGCCCCTGATTATTATGGAGTAATAAAGGAGCCAATGGGTAAGAAGTTAGTCGATGATTCATGTATGTGAAAGGAAGAATTTTTGTTCATTCTGGAGCTACTGGATAATTTCACTAGCAAATATGGGACTCGTATTACAGTATACTGTATGACCTAGACGATTTAATCCTTGGTTCATTTGTCCCCTCGTCCTCATTTGTATCTGATCCACTGTATTGCAAAACTAATTAATCAGTGTTCATTCGTTAGATTTGGATTAAGTTACAGTAATGTGTTTTTTTACTTTTTTTGCTGCTTCTAGGTGCAGGAAACCATCACAGTAGGCTTAAATCCGCTGCAGATTCTCTGAAAACATTAGCATTATTATTATTATTATTATTATTATTTAAGCTGGGGAAAATATCACTCTTATTTAAGTCACAGATGAAGGCCTCCATCTTGAACGAGTTAAACTCAGGCCATCTGTCTTGATCACTGACCTGTGCAAACTCGCCTAGCGCAAACCGACCAACAAACAGATGCTTAATGACTCAGCAACACGCGAAAGACCATCAACATGTGTGCCGTCTTCAGAAACACTCCAGAGCTCTGTGCCTTAATCCTGATATCCTTAAAGTTCCCTTTGATGGGAGTGAGAAAGAGGAAGTGTGGAGGAAGAAACGGCGAGACGCTTAGAGAGAGAGAGAGAGAGTAGAGGAGAAAGATATGAACACCGCCAGAGAGGAAAGAGAAGCGAGTAGTACAAAGCAGTGAGGTGTGAATGTGATCTGTTTATTTGGATTTGCCTCTCAGTTGGTTGTCGATCTCGCTCTCTCTTTCTCACTGAATATCTCTCCCTTAAAACAGCAGCATAAACCCACAGTCACGCCTTGAACGAAAAGCAAAGCAATGAGCAAAAAGATTCTGTTGAAAGAAACAACCATCATATGCACCGCAGTTTTGCATAAGTAAGAGAAAATCCACTTGTAGTTTTTCACTGCTGCATTAAAAAAAAAACAGATTTATAAATTCCCACATTTTTCTCTGACTTCTCATTTATAGCCAAAAAGCTCTCCCAGCTGAACTGTAAAAGTTTTACAAGGCCAGAGTTTCACTGTTGTCTCATTTCTGTGCATTGACGAGGCTGCTTGTCGGACAAACCATCACAAATAAGCGTTTTTAAAAACGTGGGAATGGACTAAGCCCCGCCCCTAGCGTTTCTTCATCAATACAATGTTCACGCTTTTATCGTAATTCCTGACAAAAATCTGAGTTTTGAGTTTAATATCAGTCACAGTAGATCCTCCAGATCACCGATGAATACATGTTGCTTTCAGACCTGGCGACAATGGAGGAGCGCCTGCTGAAGCATCACTACAGTAAGCTGACGGAGTACGTAGCGGACATGACCAGAATCTTCGATAACTGTCGCTAYTACAACCCCAGCGACTCGCCCTTCTATCAGTGTGCAGAGGTGCTCGAGACATTCTTCGTCCAGAAGCTTAAAGCTTTCAAAGCAAGCAGGTAGAACACGCACGAACGCGCACACACACACACACACATGCTTTTCCTAGCCTACTGACCATCGTTAAGGGTTCTTGCAGACAGGACATGCCAGATAACCCTTTAATGAAAATAGTTCTCTAGAAATCCACTTTCCTTCCTTCGTCATTTCTTTCCCTCATTACTTCCTACTTCTTTGCTTCCTTTCCTTCATCACTCCCTCATTTCCTGACCTTCCTTCTGTAGATAGGGACGTTTAGGGGGTGGTACTCAGAATGTAATTGTACCTTTGTATAAATTAGCATTGTATTAGTATTGCAGATGCTATATAGGAAAAAAGAAAAACAGTGCAAACTGGCAATAAAGTGCAAATTGTCAGTGTGTGACAGTGAATAATGGGATATATATACAGTATATATAGTTACTATAGTCATCTCTTACATATTATAAGTTGCTGTAATTATCTGTTACTTTCTTGCCCCCATTCAATTTCCCTTCTTCTCATCTGCCTTCCTTCACTTCCCATGTCGTTCCTGTCATTTACTTTGTTTTCCTCTTTACTTTTGTCCTATTCCTTTCCTCTTTCCTATCATTTCCTGTCTTTTTTTCTCCTTACTTCTCATCTGCTTTATTTGTCTTTCCATGTCGTTCCTGCCTTCACCTTCGCTTTCCTTTGTTCCAAATCATTTAATTTCTTTTTTTTTTCTTTCTCATTCCTTGCCTTTGCTTTAGTCTTCTTCCTTATCCTTTCGTCTAATCTGCACTTCCTCCATTGCCATATTGTTCTTGTTCTCACCACTTCCCTTCCTTTCCTTGCTTCCTTCTTATTTCTTGCCTTTTCTCTTTCATTTCCTTCCCTTTTCTCACTCCAATTTCATTCCTTCGGATAGTTTACTTTCCACATCTTTCTGTCCCTTTTCCTCTTATTTTTTCCTTTGCTTCATTCACTCAACCCTTACAGTTTTACTCTCTGATGCAAAGGGCCTTTTGTTTTATACATTCACACATTTCATTTCCCCCCCCCCCCCCATTTAGTGCAGTTTGTTGCGAAATCACTTGCATGTAGAAATGCTCGTTCTTCATGCCGTGTTGCTATCATTGTTTGGCATCATCTCCACTTGTGTGCGCTGCATGTGTTCACTTACACCATCCACTCTTTCTTTGTGTGTCTCTCTTTCATTCACAGATTATGATGACAGGTCTTCAGAGCAGACTGCCTGACTCAGTGTAAATTAGCCTATCGTGGAGCACCGCTGTGTTTTTCTTTAGCACAAAGAAAAATACAGCATGAACTTATTTTCGTACAGAAGAACAAAACTTTTGTTCGGAAGATGGACTTAAAGCAGGAGCTGTGTTTGCATCTCAGTCAGGGGAAAAGCTACTTTTTCTATTGTGATATCTCAACATTGAAAATAATTATTCACCTCATCAAGTTAGTTGACCGTTTCATGTCGCTGGAAAAAAAATACTTGTCTGTTTTATTTACTTACTTCTTGTAGGATCTTTGCAAAAAAAAAATTTCTCATAAAAGAGGTGAGGAAACAAGCTTACCTCATACAACTGTAATATCACTGGCTTTATTTGGATATTTTGGGAATGTTACATTAATAATTGTGTTAGTCTTTTATCTCCGTTTGTAGTCATATATATGATATTTTTATGCATCTAAATCCTTTTGTGAAGGAGCAATACAGAATTGTAGACTGGTTCAGCTGGAGTGGATGTCACAGATGAACACCATCCTCATGTGGGTCACAACAGTATGAATCAATGTCTATAAATGAACAGATATAAACTTAAACAAGTATGGCTGCTATCTTTTTTTTAATTTCTTACCTTTTATTAAAAAAAGAACGCAAGAAAATGACCACCTGCCATCATTTCTTAACTTTTCAATTAGTTTTTTTTTTTTTTTTTTAATGTTATCTGCCTGTTTGTTCTTTCTGCATTCTGTAGGTCTCATAACAACAGACTTCAATCTACAGCTTCCTAAGCTACACATCCCATAAGCTCTTTTGTAAAACTGTAATCAGGAAGTTGGTTATTGCTAGGTGAGCTCCTGCTACTTGGCATTTGGGAACCAAGGACATGATGCACTGGAGATCCTGCTCTTACGGAAAGCGGGAGAGAAGAAAGTGAGAGATCAGTGACGGGAGTCCGGACTGGAGTGTTTCATAGCATAAAATGAGAACATATGATGGATTAAGAACAGCGTTTGAGAAGCGGATGTATAGGACGAAGGGGTTGTCTAGCAGAGGATGAATCGTCATCATCTGGAGCTGTACCAAATTACCCACACTGATTCTTTTCAATGAGCTAAAGCAGAACATGAGCCATTGTGCTGCGTTCCATTGTACTCCGTAATTTTAATTCTGGTACAAAATGCATTCCAGTCTTTCTTCTCAAGGAGTATGGAGAGGGTCCAGAAACTCAAAAAAAAAAAGTTTAATATTTTTGCATATATTTTTAATTAAAAAAAAAGCAAGAACCAGCCAAGAACTAACAGATATTTTGGATTCTAAGGTATTATTGTTGTTGTTGTTGTAAATAATTATTATCATTATTACTACTGCTACCACTACTAAATTAACAGTGAAAAGCCTACACCGTGTCCTGCTTGAATATAATGAGAGACCGTTTTACTATAAGTATTTTTTACTATAGCCACACCCAGCAGGTCTCCAGACAAACATAAGTCTTTAGGAGCCTTTGGCCCAACAAAGAATTTAAGTATTGAAATTAAATTTGAGTTGTTTTATTTTTAAATTTAAAAATAAAATACATTTATCACTAATCAGAAAACACTATCAAATTAAGTGTTTTTAATCTCTACTCTTCCTTTACAATGCACTTCACCCATTGGTAGTCGGTGCGCTCATCTATATACGATCACTGGACAGAGCGCAGGAGAGCGTGTGAAGGGCTATGTTCAGTAACGACAGCTCTTTTCAAATCTTGGTGAGCGTACAACAGTTGATTGGTCTGTAACAGGACGGAACATTGTTGAATTTTTGTTTTTGAGGGGGACATCTCTGTGGCAGATTGCTAAATCAAAGTGTTGGGCATATTGGATTAGAGACCATTTCATTCACCGTCTGGATCCCTGCCTGTCCAGTGAGCATTATCAGGTCATGTTAGTGCCACAGTTAAGCAGGTATCGAAACCATTCTGAAGACTTGCATGGTGGCCAACAGTTTTGAGACAAAAGTGAAAATAAAATTTTGTAATGACCATTCTCAATTTTTTTAAATAAGGACAATCAAAATAATTAATTTTATGCAATAATCTGTATTCAGTTTGAAATCCTTTATTCTTCAAAATCTAGATCCTGCTAAGCATGGAGTCAAAAAGAAGTCTGGGGTCACATACTTACTGACTTGATTGCTTTACTGAGATCATGTGCAGAAGATACTTTCTTGCTACTGCCTTCTTCAGCATTGTCCAACAGTTTTCTATGTGGGTAGGTTTGGAAATTACCCAGGACATGGCTCCAGAAGCTGAAGATCGTTGTCACAAATTGTTTCAGTTAATTAGCACAACTCTTCAGCCAGATATGCTAGAACTATTTTGGGAAATCACCTGTTTTTGCACATGGAGAACTATAATACATGACATATGTTGGCTTAATTTGTCGGTGATGTTATGCAGGGCAGAATACTGCTAAGCATATGTCACCCAAATTATGATGCAAATGGAAACCAAAACTATTGCACACAACTTTAAGTGTGAATGAGATCCATTTCAGCTGTGTTTGCCCAAAAGGAAAAAGGTATTTTCTTAATGTTTGGAGTACAATGGAACACAGAATTATATAAAAATAATAATTTTTAAAAAATCTACTGTTCTTCTAAGTGACCTGCATAATTTATACAAAACTTTTAAACCTGTGTGTCTACTTTTTACCACATTTGTCCAGTCAAATAATCACTGTCGCAGTAACACAGTATTTAGTGGTTTAGAGCGGTGGTGCTGGTTTTGCCTTCTCAGTAGGTGGATATTCATGTTCATCACATTCGGCAAGACGTGACTCCTGGACTTGACAAGCTTGGAAAACAACTCAAAGCTATAAGGCCCTTTATAAATTTCTGCATTACAGACTATGGGCCGGGAGGGGAGGGGGGTTGGGAGGAATGTGTATACTTGTTTATATGCATAATTTTTTTTAATATATAGATGGTCTATTTTTAGGTATGTTATTATTTTTGAGTGAAGCAATTTACATTGGGATGTTGTACAAAAGCATATAACATTTGTAAATTACGTTGTTTTGACCAGAAAAAAAGGAAAGATGGTTTAAAATCAAATAAATGCTGAATGAACCTTAACAATCTTGAAACGGCTCAGGAGTTTTTGGATTGCAGAAGGTTCATTCCCAAATCCTTCTTCACCAAAGTGACYCCCTGAGACTGACTGTTTTATTGTTGTTCAAGTGTGACTTCTTATGGCCGTATATGTAGCGGTTTAACCTACACACGCTACATGCACAGGCACTCTGCTGGAATTTGTTTCAAGACAATACTTACAACAGAAAATCCATTTGACCGTATCATCATTCCAACGTAGCACTACACGGCCAATGTAACTAACAAGTAAAGCTAGCAATCATTTTGCACATGCAGTAGTGAAATGTACAGGCACATAAATTAGTGGGAAAAAAAATCAACAAATCTAAAAACAATCGGCTTTCACTGTTCGCTTTTAACTAAAATCTTGTGTACAAATAAAGGTGTATTTTTTTCTTTAAAAAGGGTATGTAAATACCATGCTTTGCTTTCAAGTCAAATTAAGGCATACATTTTTACAGAAGAATTCAAGCACCATACAGTGATGAGACTCTTAGCCACAGTAAAGCATTTGAATGGTGCAAATAAAGAAGGCAGGCCGTATGACTGACTGACGATCTCGGGCTGAGGTGGCTCATGGCCCACTGCGGTCATTGCTGGCAATATGCAGCGAGGGAATGTCTGATCCTTAAAGCTTGACGGATAACTTGTCACCCACTTACAGAAAAGGTTGCATCTATCTGTGGGAACTGTGCACACAATCATTCATGAATACCACTTGCACTTTACAGGAACTCGAATTTATCTCCTGTACAGTCCTGCCCTTGCTCCAAGCCATTTCCACATTTTTGATCCGTGTTAGGAGTCCCTGGTAGGCCAGCATTTCAGACGTGAAGCAGGCGGTCCGAGCATGTCTCCGGTACTGAAAATCTTTGTACCCTGATGATATTCAAGCACTTTCAAAGTAAAGCACTTTTTACTTTCATAACTGTGTTCTGTGATTCTGCACAATCAAAAGTCCAAGTTTGACTTGAATGCCCATTGTATATTATTCAGATATCTAACATGTCTTGCCTTGACTACATTTAAGTTAAATTGTCCACGCCTTTAGACCACACTTGTTTTTCACTTTTTTGTTGGTAAAATCTACTTTATGTATTTAAGCTAGTTTGTTAGCTGTTTTTAACACTTAGGACAATCTCAGCATTTTATGTTTAGTTTTTTTTTAATACTTTATTTTTACATAATATGACATGTATTTTACCATATTTATTTGAGTTCAGATATAAAAGATTATAAATTAATGGCTTAACAGCCAATGACCATTAAAAAATTAAAAAGCAGTTAATTATTGTAATGTGTCATGTTCAAACATTTTTTTTTCTTTTAAAATGGTTAATTTCATGAAATTTCATAAAACATTAGCAACATACAGTACAGTAAGTTAATTGTCAAAGATTTTGTGGTCTGTGTTTTTTTTTTTTTTTTTACCTGCTAGCTATTTATGATCTGCCTATTTTGTTCCTTTATACAAAATAACTGAAAAAAATATACAAAAGATAAATATGCAAAATATGAAGAATTTTGGCTAAGTGGATAATTATTTCTATAAGATTTTTTATATTGAAAAATCAACTAGAACTAACAGCTAAATAGAATTTGGCTTAGGGTTTGGAGCATGTGATTTATCATTATTGGCTAGCTTTTTTGATTGAATTCTTCTCATATTGTCTTAATCGTTTCCTGAAACTGGTCTTTTAAAGTATATATAAAGGCCGTTCAAGTCAAAACAGCACATTTTAAATAAATGATGGTCCCGGCGGATGTGGTTTAGCCGTCTGTGGCCCCACTGCAGTTGTTCTGATGAACATTTAGTGCAGGAAAAAAAACAGTCTGGTTTGATACCCAAAGACCTTCTGCAAAATATACATGACGCAGGAAAATGCATGACATCACACCCCCCACTGCACCACTTGCACATTACAGGAATTTTACTGGGAGTTATTACTACAGTAAATCCCCTGTACAGTCTTGTCCTTGCTTCAAGTGATTTTCAACTGTTTGTCCCCTGTGTAACTCCTTCATCTTTACCTAGGTGTTTCAGATTACATGCTTATGTGATGTTTTAAACAAATTGTTAGTATGCAAAATTGTTTATTGTTTGCACAATACAAAAAGACAATCAAATGTCCAAGAATCCGTTAAAAAGAGCCAGATGATGATCTTTTTTTTAAAACATTATATCAGTTGGATATAAAAGTGCAGTTACAATAAACTAATGGTTAATTCTACTATACGACAACCTTATTTAATTTATAAATCAGTTGAATTTTAAATCGGTTTAATTTATAAATTGGTGAGAAATTGTGATTCATGTTCAGATAATAATGCCTTTTACTTTACTTTCTGAAGCCGGGGTGTCCAAAAAAACGGAATTCTCAAGTGAATTATGAACTTCTGTGGTAAATTTCTGTACACAGTCTTCAGGAAGTAATCAGATTGACTTAATGCCCTGCCAGATCCAGCAAGGTTTGAAGATTAAAGTATTTCATACTACAGTATATATTGATTATTGTATAGCAATTTCAATGCATGAAATGTTTTAATTATCTTGTTTGCCATATTTGTAAATAATCGAGAATATCATTAAAACCATTTATTTCACTTTTTTCATACATTTCATACATTAGTAGTAATTTGTGTTGTATATGCCCTGTGTTATCTACATCTAATAGATAACAGATTAAAAATTGTATTGCTAATTCATGAGGAAAACCATGTAATCATAGTTTTCTTAACAAAGATGATTATTTGACATTGTGGCATTTAACATTTTCATTTCTGTGGGCATTCCACAATATTAAATGAAAAGGATGCGTCAGTCTTAGTATAAGGGGAATTTGAGACTTTGGGATGCTGTTATAAGAAAGTGAGCATGTTGTGTGACATCGCCCAAGTTCATCATCTTATAAGTTATTGCTTATTTTCCTATAGCATATATTCCTGTAATATTTATTCATTCTTAGTACATTGTAGATCATCATTGCACAGACTTTGTCCTTAGTCATTAAAATTTAAAATACACACTACTGTCCTTGACTATACTTTTTTTTTTTTATTTGTCTACTATCTGTCCATTTCACGATATTGAGACGCCCTTCAGAGAACACTGATCAGTTTAGGTAGGTTCAAAATGGGCCGAAACGAGACAGCAGGAAGGCTGGGGTAACTTCTGTCTCTGTTTCAGTGTCTCTCAGACTGTGTCTGAGAGAAGAGTTTCTCATGATTCCTCTAAACCCGCACCACCTCTCTCAATGAGGAATGTCTCCCTGCTGCGAGGAGTCTCTGGCTGATTCCCAAGATGCCTCCCTTTTGCTATTAAGTTCAAACAGAGTATGAGATAATAACTTCAGCACCCTATGTAGTGAATTACATGTCCTAAGGAGCCATTTGGGACCAGGCCCTGGCTTCCTGCTCGACTCAGCATGGGAACAGAGGAACGGATATGGCTACAGTAGACCATATCGGGCTTGAAATGAGCTTAATTGCTGTTATGATGGTTCTGAGTTTGTTTTATCATAGTGATCTGGGTTTGGAGTTGATAAACTGTGTTTATATAGATGATATGAGCCCTCCACATGCTTCTTTATCACTGGGAACGATCAGTGAAGGACGCCGAGCGTGAAAAATGTCACTTTTTTCATTGGTTGACTTCTCTTGAATGGCTGGTTTTGATTGCACAGTTTTTGTTAATTCACTTTTTTTTTTTTTTTTTACCGTGAAATAATAATATTTTCTACTACTTCTATAATAATAATAATAATACTTTAAAACTACTTCTGTTTTATATAAAAAAAAAATGTGTATTACTAAAATATGTTACTGATAAACTAAATTATTGTTGTTTTATCATAGGTTATCCTAACAGGTTTGCCTGCCCTTAGGACACAATTATAGTAGTGAAAATGAACTAGACTAAATAGCCTGCTAGCTATTTGCAGTGTCAGGGGATTATCACTGGGGTACCAATTTACACATTTTAAATATTATTAGAACCTTTTTTTTTTCTTTTTTTTTACAAAGCAGAGTTAAAACAGCAAAGTTAACAGTTTAAACGGTAAAACAAACAGGGCATGTTATCAGAGCATGCTTTTAGGAACTAGAAACCTTCTACAAGCTACGAGTGATGTATTAGCGATAACACTGTGGTTGTCTCTATTCAATTTTGACCATTGTCACATAAATAAATAAGAATATGACAATGCCTTGTGAAATCCTAGTGAAGCTAGTTGTGCTCAAATGTTATTTTCATATTCATAGATCATAATATTTTGAATGGTAAATGTACAACTTATATTTCATATTTGAAGTATTTAAAGTAGCATAAAAGATTTACGTATGTTTTAAAAGTTTAAAAATTCACATGTCTTGTAAATAATGGCGGTTTTCTTAACATTTTATATTGTGCAATAGAAATGTTATTTCAATTGTAATGTTTGTCAGGAATAAATTAAATAAACCAGGTAGAAAAAAATATTATTTTATTTAATAAGACATTTCAGAATGACAAAATGTGCATCAGCAGTGCATATGAAAATGTTCCCTGTTTTTCCTTCAGTTTCACCCAGTATACACTTCTGACTCATGGAATGGTGTCTGAAGGAGCCCATTTCTTTAAATCTTTCCTTCTCTTTCACCCAACATGCCCATAAAGCTCCTCTTCTTTCCTGCCAGTGCCTCTCCCTTTCTGCTTCCTTTGAGCTTGAGCCAAAGGCCTATGCGTGTGTGTGTGTGTGTGTGTGTGGGTGTGTGTGTGTGTGTGTGTGTGTGTGTGTGCGGGCAAACATTCGCCATAGGTGGCGTTTCATTACAGCTCCTGGAGCGTCTGTTCCCTGAGGCCCTGGCCCATGTTTTTGCTCACAGGACCCTAAACAGAACCGCCCTCTTTCATGTAACCAGGTGCGCAGAGGATCAGATTGCTATCCGATTAGGGCTCAACACGAACGCGTACACACTGGCCTTCTCTTTCTGCAGTCTTTCTCAAATACAGAGTAAAAGTATCCCAAAGTAAAGAAAATAACCTTGTCTTACAAAAAAAAAGAATCTAGTTCCCCCCCCGCCCCCTCCTCATTCCAAACCATTTGATTCTTTGCTTCCTCCTTTTGAATATAACAGCACATTTCTTGCATTCTGATATAATTTAAAGAAGGAATATAAAGTATAGGCCTAATAAATAGGAGCTCTGTGTGGTTGGTTTGTGCTTTCCTTCTGTGCTGCTCAAATAGTGTKAATGGGAAAATAAACAGACATTAACTGAGATAATGACACGTCATGTTTCCAATCTGGAAAAATATGAAAAAACCTACATACACGACCCTGGACACTGGAACCTGTGTAGAGATGAAACCTGTAGGCCTGTTGAAATGTGTAAAGAAAAGTGCAGTATATACAGTGTGGGAAAAAATTGGCTTTGACATTTTACATAGTGCACAATAAGTATTTGAAACGTGCACTTTTGCACTATAATGCTCACTATAGTGCATTACACGTTCAAAGTCACATAGTGTGTTATGGATTTTGTAAAAGAATCACATGAGTTATGGAAAAAAAAATAACAGAACATAACTGCTTAAAATACACTGACGCCATGTGGATGCTCTGTGTGCAATTTAAATAAGGTCATATACTTTGCAATTTTAATATCTCTGACCTTTCTGGCCGTGCCTCGGGTTTGAGTTTAAATGTCTGCTGAAAACACATCAAGGTTCATGTGCGTATATACCAGAAAGGGCAGGGTGTATAGGGTATATAAACACATAAGACTTGAATTTTATTACTTTTCTCTGAATATTTCTCTGAGGAAATATTTAGCCGGTTCCTGGTTCATGTTTCAGACATGAATCAGATCCTCCGCCAGTGGATGGAATCCAGCGGATTTCCCTGGAGTCGTCTATGAAAGAAGACAGGCAGAAAGGCAAGCATTGTACAGCAAGCAAAATATCCCCACTCGCAGTGGATTGATCTATTACGCTCGGACGCTTGGTCAGGGTGGACAGAGACGCCTTTGTCTTCCCGTCTATCTCCTCTGATAATACTGCAAGATTATGATGTTGTTCTTTTTATATTTACATGAGGCCGCAAGTAGTCCTCCCGTGCAGCGGGTGTCAGGAGCGAGCCATTTGTTTTCCCCTTCACCTGCACCTTGAACGCGTGGCTTCTTGAGCTTTCTGGTGTCTTCTCTTGTTGTAGCGCTTGACGTAGCTGTTGCTGCGCAGGACCCCGTCTCCGGGTTTCAGTTTGCCTCCGAGTAGAGTGAGGAGACTTGGGGGAAGATGGCGCCTTCGGTGGTAGATATGGCCCATGACTATGTATCTGCTACCTGTAAGACATGATATTGTTGCTAGCATTTGGTAAAGTACACTTACTTTAGCTTATAATAAGTTTATGAACCAATATGTATGGTTATGATTACTCCTTACAGTACATTCACACTAACAAATAGCAAAGGGACATCTTACACTCTGCACATGTCAGACATGGAGACATGATTTCTGCAACAAGACATACGGTACTTCCAATTCCATTACTATATGAAGATATTACAATGAAAAATAAAGCTTAGAAGGAAATTAACAGAGATTGTTSGAACCACTGGTTTTGAGTGTAARTTGGCTTAAACTGCTAATCTGTGAAAAATAATGTCAAGCGCACAATATAATTTTCACACAGATTTATGGCATGGGATTAGGTGGGCTTACTGTATGATACACATTGCGATCAATGAGTTGGTGCTTAAAAGATTATATTGTGTGAAATCCAGTTTGGAGTGAGCAGTTAAAAACCTAGCTAGTCTAGCTAAGCTGCTAAACCCTCTTTGCTAGCTGGGCAATACTTGGTCTAGTTGTGTTTCTAACAGATGACTTGTTGTCTTGGCTTCTTAAAAATAAAGTTTCTACAATGTAGCAGGTGAARTATAGACTGTTTCTATCTGTTTCTTTCTGTCAAAGATGGTCAACAAGTTAGGCGTCAGACTAGCAAGGGTTTTCAGCAAGGTTATTATTGAACCCACTGTTATGTTTGAATCAAAAGGAGCTTTTTATGAAATGGAAGCCCATGAAGCCTTTTTTTAAAGCTAGATTTTATTACTAATACTATATATATATATATAAAGCTTTGCTTGTTGTATCAGAATGAACAAATACAGATACAACCTAACTGTCTTTTATTAGCTGGTTTCTATCATTTCAACCAGATTATAAAAACTGAAGTGAAGTCTCTGTAAATTCTTTCAGATCCAGTAGCAGTCAAACACTGGATCTCTGTTTAAATTCTCAAAACATTTCCACTCATCCAAGGAAATGTCTTTAAGATAACACAGGGTCAGCTGACATGACTTATTATTGCTTTCCAAATAATCTGGTTGACTGAAAACCTTCACAGATGCCCACAGATCAAGGCTTCAGCCTGCCAGTTGCAGAAACATGGCTGTAGAATACAGGAAGCTAAAAAATTTGCCAGGAGCCACAAGTATTAAGAAGGTCTTAATCCACGGAAGTCCAAGGAAATGTCAACCCTACTAAAGAATCTGGTGAGCACTGAGCAGGGACCTCCTCTAACAAGCCCTCCCTTTTTTTCCCTTTTTTTTTTTTTAACATGTCTATGATTTGTGCATGTTTGTTGAAAATGATTGTCTTCATGTCTTAATAGAATAAGGAAGCAGGACGGTAGTGAGGCAAATAATGACAAATTAATTAATGATCTTGAGTAATGTTAAATCATACAGCCATGATAACTCACCGAGTTTGAGGTCAGGACAAGGTTTGGTACACTTGTAGGTGTCCAGGACTAAGATGTTCACCTTGAAGAAGTAGGTGTCTGGAGTGATGTAGAGACGGCTCATCTTGTAGAAGCCGTCGTTGCTGACCAGCAGAGTAACCAGCCTGATGCCTCGGCGAATTAGATCAATGTCATGAACAATGCCATTGATGGCTGGGAAAAAAAGACCCAGTGAGTCATCAGAAAAAAGGTTTAACTTGAATATACAAGGGATTTTCAAGTCAGACTGGGACTTTAGAAGAAAAGAATGTACAGAGTAAAAGAACACAGTTCTGAGATTAAAAACAATCTCTATTTCGCTATATAATCCCCTGCTACACTGATGCACTTATCCCGGTGTTTCACTAGTGTTTATATACCATCAGGATAGAAAGKTTTCTCAATATACCAAAATCATGATCAGACTGTCTGCTTCACATCTAAAACACTGGCCTCCCAGGAACTCCTTTAATGGCCCAAACATGAGGAAATCGCTTGTATACAGTGGTAGTAACTCCCAGTAACATGCAAGTTTAACATCATTAATTGTCCTGCAAAAAACAGGACACCGTTGGTGACCAAACCAGGCCATATTTTTGAGAGTGGGAATGACTGCAGTGGGCTCCAAGCCACTTTGAATAGGATTGTCATTCATGGATGTACAGCCTTGTTTAAAAATCTTTGCACCATTCAAATGTTTTATTGAGCCTAAAAGTCTCATCACTGTACTGTGCTTGAAGTCTTCTGTAAATGTTTTATGCCTTCATTCACAAGAAATTTCATCACAAGTCCCAGTTTAAACACCTCTCCTACATTCACCCCTACAGAATATTATTTTGTTATATTATACAATTATACAATATTTTGTCCTTAAAAATAGATACATTATCTCCAAATGCTAATACCAACTGTGACCTTCTGACTATGCTAATTTTTCAATTCTCAGGTACCGTATTCATGACTGTTAGCCTCAGTGTTGACAAACCAGTGGGTTTTTTCCACTGCACATTCAAAAACAAGAGCTGACCCAAATTTGAGGCAACACACTGTGGGGTTTTAGTTCTAGCTCATTTGCAATTAGAAAAACAACTGGGAAAAATAAATGGATCATCATTTTCACATGCAACAGCATCTGCACAAAGTGGTGTGTTCGTAAGTTTGTGTACAGCTTCCAGTTCTAAGTAGAAGAATGATGTAAGTCCAGTTTTAATTGGATGAGGTCAAACTCATCAGCAAATATGCATCATGGTTTAAAAAATGTATTTTGAATGCTAACCTGATCCTAGCTTGCAGCAGTACTCTTGTAACTCCAGGGCCAAATGGAAATGATAACTACTACATCAAGAATATATTGACTGCACTTTTAGAAATGTGTTCTTTACTTTTGTTTACTTTTGCATTGATTTAGACTAAATGATCACCAACCATACCAGTCAGTCAGTGCTGATGATGTTTCATGGATGTTTCAACAAAGTTGCCTAAAATGTATGACCCCAAATGGAGATCGAATCAAACCTAGTGGGTGTTTAATTTTMAATTGTGCTCTCTATATCAGAAGGTGCTGAAAATGAAAATGTCCTGAAAAGGTAATAGAACATTTTGAAAACTATTATGAGAAAACTATTATGAGATGATTCACTGATAATGAGTGAGGCTCTCTCTCTACACACACACAGACACACACACACACACACACACACACACACACACACACACACACACACACACTATTTCTGTATTGAAGGTCTTATATTTTACTACTTCTTTAAGAAGTTAACAAAGGTCTCAGAGGTCCACCAAATTGGTCCAGCTGATATACCTGTCAGATGCAATGCATTGTCCCATACCTAAAATTCCCTTAACAGAATTTAGAACAAAAGACACACTTTCCAAGTCTGTGTAAGTGAGCTAATGCAGAGCTGAGCAACAAGTCAAGGGGAGGGGGCTTTTCTTATATGAGGTAACATCCAATTGCTCAAGCTTTGACTGATACAAACGTGGAAAAGGACAAAAAGCAGGGAATACTTTTTTCCTCATGTTTGTTGTTTGTACATACACACTGGAGACGCATCTGAATGTCTAAAAATGACTCAAAAGTAAATTTTGCATAATAGGTGCCCTTTAAAACATGGCCTCGATATGTACTTTTTGTCCTTTCCCACTCTGGGTCACTGTAAAATGCAAAACATATTAACTTATATGGTGTAGTTTTTTCTTTCTTTCTTTTTTTTAATTTTTTTTTTTATCTTTGAGGGTTAGCCACAACCTCTGTTTGATACCAGCTGCCCCATTTCTAAGTTTCTAAGTGGGTTCTACTTGCAATGATTTTAGATAGGGAAACAACATTAAAGTGTTTGCTTATGGAAGTGAAGCATTGATGCTTCTTGATAGGATTTTTTAAGCATGCGTTACTGGACTCAGTCCCTATGTGTAAAATGGCTGATTCTGCATACCAAGCACTTACTGTTTTAGCGCACTAAATATATGCTACCAATGCTACTACACTAACCCAGTGTTTCACTAGTGTTTGGATACCATCAAGGCAGAAAGTTTTCTCAGAACACCAGAGCTTCGTGTTTGAAATGCTGGCCTTCCAGAAACTCCTTTAATACTCCTTTAATATTTAATGGCCCAGATGTGGACATGGCTTGAAGCAAGATCAGGACTATACCAGGCATCTGGCAATAACTTCCAGCCGATTCCTGTAATGTGCAAGTGGTGTTTGTGAAAAATAGTGCGTACTGTCCCCACAGACAGATGCGTCTCTTGTGCAATTTGGGGACAAGTTTTCAAGGATCAGGTTGTTCCACGTGCTGAATGTTTACAAGAATGAATGCTCCAAGACACCTCAACTGGAATTGTCATCGTCATTCCCAGACTTAATGGCTTCTTTTAAATGTTTGCAGCATTGATATATTTTAATGCAGGCAGGAGTCTCATCACCTTACTGTGCTTGAAGTCAACGAGTTTGTTCATGAGAAATTTCATCAAGTCATGTTATATTATAGGGAATGTAATAAATGTGTTCCCTATGGAAATAAATCTATAGCTGTAATTTGTGATTGTTTCATGGAAATGTATTAATTATTTCAAGCTGGTTTAACTGTAAAGCCCTCATGTTTAGATTCTCCTAAAGACCCTGATGATGTCATCTGGTATGTTAGCTTTGGAGGTCAAGCTAAACTTGGCTGATCAGCAGATTTCCAGGAGCTGGTTTAGAGATACACAAATAAACCAGCGCAACTCAAAGGCCAATCTTTCTTCCATGAACATGAACCGCTTGAGGGAACCTGGGCATGCTCAATTTCTCTTGTTTCTCTTTGTAGTTCTGGATTTTTTTTCCCCTGTAATTTTGCTTTGTATCCTTCTAAAGAAAAGGTGAAGAGTTTTCCCCATTGTAAACATGGAACGTTATCCCTGTGTTTTGCGCCACAGAATGAATGAAAACAACAAAGAAGGCATGAATTGTATCATGAGCTAAATCAGACTGTAACCTTTTATAACCTGATATTGTTCTCATTATAGTGTGCAGTTTGATTGTGCCTGTCCTCACCGAATTCACTGTAGCAGAAGTGCTCGGTCTCGTCCTTGTCCTTCCTGCATTCACTCAGACACACTGCATCATGGCTGAAATCTGACTCTGAATGAGAAAGACGGCGAGATGATGAGATCAAAAAAAAAAAAAAAAGGGGGGACAGGAAAAGGACAGCACATCACACCACAAGACAATCAGTCACTTTGAGTGCACTTCTATTTCCTGATTTCCCCAGAGTCAGATTAAGGCAGGTCGAGCCCTTAATCACAACATAATTGAAGACTTGAGAATGCCTTTGAGTCCAGATTTGGACTTATCTCTATCCTGAAAAGCCATTTGAAATCATTCTAAAGTGGCAGGTAATTAAGGGGCATATTTTAAAATGACGCCACACAATGAATGCAACTGACTGTGACCATGAGTGCCACTTTGAAAACCACACAGCTCCATTCCAACGCCCAAGCTGTCATTGCCGTGCCATTATCCCGGCCAAAGCGTTGCATTCCAGCCAGCGTGGGACGGTGCAGGGCTATCTTTCCGATATCCGTAGTTTAATCACCGCGCCGTAGCCCATTTCACTTAGGCATATTTCAGATTCTTCCCCCTCCCCTTCCACTAATCTTATGGCTCAAGATCTTCAGCACAAAGGGTGCATTCAGTGTATCCGAGCTAAGCAGCAATTTGCGGCTTGAGGGAGAGAGTAATTAGAATAACCATCTACCCTCAGAGTTTCATTCTCTCTCTCTGTTGCTCTCATTCACTCATATTTTCATCCAGTGATGGGATTCAAAAACTGTAGGGGAGCATTTCCCATTCCTGGCACATTTTACCATGATTACGTGCTCTGATCCACATAAAGCTTTTGGGCCATATCAGCTTGCTACTTGTAATACAATCTCAAATTATTCATTTACATGTTGCTTATAATAACATATTTTGACCAGAGAGGTCATCAAAAGTAAAAAGTTGTTAAGACAATGAACGTTAACGTTTGAGACCCCGATAAAGAAGGCTCTCTCACCTTTCTTGTGGATGTCAAAGTGGTAGAGCAAACTGGAAGAGCGCCGATTGTACTGGCTGTATGGGCGACTGTTGTTCAGGCTCGATTTGCCCGGTCGGTTCTCCTCGGGATCCATCCGGCCGTTCCCATTTTCCCTGTGTGTGTTAGACAGTGGCTGTTGTGAGCGTGTACGTGATCTGGAGTTGTGATTTAGATCAGACTCACTGGATGAGGGGTTGTTGGACTGCACTGGGCTTTCAGGTGTAGCTTTTTGTGTGTGTGTGCGGTTCGATCCCCCAACCCCTGTAGCAGGGACGACTTTATTAGGCTGCCCGTCATTACGCAGTTTCTCATTGTTATGGTCAGCAGGAAGCCGCTCATCCCTCGAGCCCTTCTTGCTCTTGCTGTGTGTGCCTGGTCGAGGATGAGGAGAGAGTGGGTCTGTGTGTTTGGGCCATATCCCCGGGGGCAGTGCCAGCTTTGGGTCTGAAGATTTCTTGCCTTGCTCCAGCAGCTCATTGGCTGGTATAGAGGGATCTTTGGCTCCGGTTTTGGTTTGGTTGCTGGGGTAGTCAGATGTTCCACTTTGCACCGGCGGTGCTCCGATCAGGGAAAACAACTCTGTGAATAGACCCACAGTCAGCAAGCACTGCTTATTAAGACATGGTGCACTTTTATAGGGAAATATTCACAAATCAAGTAGATTTTCTGTTACTAGCCAGAAGCTGATGCTGAAATCACACTGCATATGCAACATGTTGTTAAATTGAGTGCTGCATAGAATTATGGCTTAGGAGTATCATCCTTTCACCATCTGAAAACGTATGGATGGTACACAACCTTCAGTGCCACCAAATTGCAAGTCTGCAGATTGAATTTTTAGTGTATTGCTCCAGTAATAAAAGATGAAAAAGAATTTTATCTCCTCTCAGACTTTGTAAAGATGTCTAAATTGACATAAAATTATTCAACAAGATCCTTGAGGTCCTTTATAATAAATGAGTCTGGAGCAGACAGATTTTCTTTTCTAAATGGAAACATTTCAAAATTCCTATCAAGGTCATCTCACATGCTTATAGATGCATCAAATAGAGTTTGAAAAAAAAAGAAGGTTGCCAAGAAGGTAGGATTTCTTTCTAACTGCAAATACTCATTAACATTGCTGTACTGATCGTTTTGCTATGTAATACTACATTTCCTTAAAGCATTGCAGCCTGAAGGTGATAATTAAATGTTAGAGAGAGCGAGGATTATTCTGAGTACCCTATCTACCTATTACGGTTATATTTTTAGCAGTGTAGGGTCAGTCTGGGGGAAACTGGGTCCAACTATTTTTCTCTGATTAATGATGATTAGTAATCTGACTAAGCATGAATGAAATCTTTATGAATTTAGTACTTATTTAAATGGCGATGGTGGAGGTGGGAGTGGGGTGAGGGCACAAAAATTCAGTTACAATTGCTGTGTATGTCTGAATAAAAAAGGGGAAAAGCAAGTCTTGGTCAACAGACAACATTTTGAGTAAAGGCAAAATCCAAAATGTGATATTTGTGATTTCTAATAAGTTTTATTATTATTATTATTATTATTATAGTAAGTATAATAAGAAATTATTGACTGCATGATATTCAGTTGATTCTTGGAAATAAAATAGCATATGGAATTAATCATTCTTTCAGGGTAGAATTAGATGCCTAAAAATAATAAAAGAATTTGAATATATAAAAAAGAAAGCAAAAAAAGCTTTTATCTACAATTGTTTAATAAACATTCCAATTGACTTTCTAAACATCTCTTAGAACACATTCCTTCATGCACTTATATCTAAATTTTTTATAAATCGCTCCCAAACAGCCCTAACACAACCCATTAATAACGTAACTATTTAAAGTGGTCAGATTTACAGATTTACTTTTGTTGGTGTTTTAAGATTCACAATCAACCTTTCCAATTCTGGAAGACAGGGTGATACAGTGAGGCAAGCTTCTCCGTCCCTACGAACTGATTATGTCGGACATTTGAAATCGACTGAAAAATTTAAAAAGGTAGGTAATAATCAAATATAGGTTTACCAGTCTTACCATTAACAGCATGCTGTTCAGCATCAGAGAAGGCGAGAGCCACAGAGAGCAGAAGCAAAATGCCAGACATGTTATTGATGAGCATGAGGAGCTTCCTTATAGAGAGAAAGTCTTATTGAGATGCTGGAGCTGAGAGGGGTGCCGGCTTTTTATGCTCAGGGTGAAGACTTAGAGTAAAGGGGCGGGATGCAGGGGTAATCAGCTGACCAGAGTGGGTTTACCCTATCCACTTGGGGAGAGAGAAAGAGCGAGGGAGAGAGAGAAAGAGAGAGAGAAAAAGCTCAAACAGCACGTATTCACTAACAATGTTTGATGCTGAAAACTACTAAAGTTATCATATGTCCATATCACTACCATAATACACAGTTTCTTTAGATTATCCACCTGATTGCGCTAATATGATAATGTACAGTCATCCTTTTTGCCAATATTCCAACATACCAATATCTCACTCATGCGCCTTAATGTACAGTTAGTTAAAATATGCACATAGCAATAGTGTATTCTTCATCAATCTTCATCATAGTGAATCATATTTCTTAGGTATTATTTTTGTAAATGTTCTTTAAATCTTTATGATTTTTTTATTGTGATTTACAACTTTACTGCAGCCATGTAACATTCTTACTCATCTATCTCTCTATCTATCTAATGATTATTATTGTTGTCTTGTTGTTGTTACTGTGATTTAATTTCATTTTGTACTGTCCTCCTTCTTCAATCCTCCTTTTCTATTTTTTGTGTTTAAATTGAAACAAGGTGGCTTGATGGCCTAGTGGTTACCACTGTCGTCTTCTACCTGTAGAAGGTTCGATTCCTGCATCTGTGTGGGTTGAGTTTGCATGTTCTCACCGTGCTTGGTGGGTTTCCTCCAGATACTCCAGTTTCCACCCACAGTCCAAAAACATGCAGACTAGGTTAATTGGTGATCCCAAATTGCTATTGCACGTTGTCCAAGGTTTACCCCGCCTCATGCACTGAGTGGGATAGGCTCCAGGCCCTCGGCGACCCTGTATATAGGATAAAGTGGTATAGACGATGAGTGAGTGAGTGAGTGAGTGAGTGTATTTAAACTGATGATGATGATGATGATGATGATGATGATGCTTATTGATGTAATTGTATATCTTTTCTTTATCCTGTTTGTTCTTTTACTCTCCTGTTTTGTGTTGTATTAAAAAAAATCTTTCTTCACCTCTTCTTCTGATTTGTCTTCTTCTTCTTCTTCTTCTTCTTCTTMTTMTTMTTATTATTATTATGTTGATGTTAATATTTTATGATACTGATAGCATCCTATTTATATTAAATAATAACTTTAAATAATTTAAAGAAAAAATATTGTAAGACATAGTATGACTAAGTATTTGATTGTTTTATTATTAAGAATCTGTAGTGTGTGTGAAGTAAATGATCTAGTCGTGTTGACTCACTGCTCCCTACTGGACACTGGTGAGATTTTCTGTACTGCTCTCAGACCTGTAATAATTTACATTTAGGCTTAATATAAAGTTCTTGGGTGTGAATAAGACAGCTCTGCTTAAAATGTAATGTTTATGTCAATATCATTAACATGCCATATGGATTTTTGTTTTATTTTTTTGAGTATTTTTTTTTTTTTAAATTCACATCAATTTGCAGCAACACAGTCGTTTCATGTTTTACACTACACTGCATTACCAGGGTTTGTTATCAGCAGTCTTTAATATGCATATTAATATTAGCAGTTATTCCACTCTTACTTTCCAGTTGTCTCATAAAATATTTTCGAAAAAATAAATACATAAACTGTATGATAAAATCCGCAACATTTACCAATTAGTAAACAAACAAAAAACAGACAAATTAATATTGGAGGTATATTCTTAGGATATAACTATACTGTATATTAATGTTTTTGCCCCTTGTTTGTATTGTTTTCAACAATGCATATTAACACTGAAGACAAAAAAAAACATGTTTAGTAACTTAGAATATGTTTTTTCTTATTTTTGATTTTTCAAAGAAGCCACGTCTTACTTTGGTGACAGCTTTGCACACTCTTGACTTTTTCTCAGTCAGCCTCATGAGTTAGTCTTAAGAGAAGATAAAATAAGATAAACCTTTATTCTCCTGCCAACTGGAGCAAAAGAGAAGCCAATTACAGGAGCAAAAGAGAAGAAGAAAAAAATATGAGTAGATTTTTAAAAAAAAAAAT
>QMIH01000902.1:125571-199208 GCA_003987875.1 Clarias batrachus
TATATATATATATATATACTGTAAGGTTGAACCGTTTTTAAGGTTAACAGTACGGCGGCATGGTGGTGTAGTGGTTAGCACTGTCGCCTTGCACCTCCAGGGTCCGGGTTCGATTCCAGCCTCCCTTTATCCTGTGTAAAGGATAAAGTGGTATGGACATTGAGTGCATGAAAGTAAGATTAACAATAAAGCCCTCACTCAATCTGCTGCCTTTAGGATGCCTGAGAGTGAGTGCCCTGTGTACAGGGCCCTCACAAGAGATTTTGTTGCATAGCTCATACACACATGCACGTATGCATGCGGAACCCGGTACACATTTAGAGCTCATTGAGCTGAACAACTTTTGCACTGCATGTCATGGACTCAACTCAACAGTTATTTTGGGTCATTGCATCTGATGGATTTTGATCTACTCCTCATATGAAATTTATATCATCGCCCTCAAACCGGACCTATTGTATGTAATCTACAGTAAGGCATTTGTGGTGCAGATGTTTGATATCACAAACGGGTCAATCATGACAATGCCTTAAACTTATGCTGAAAAGTGGTTAAAAACTTTCTATTTGGCCTTATATTGATTGACGCGTTCAGTGACATCATGTTCAGTGACATCATGTTCAGTGACATCACACTGAGTAACTTCATAGTAACATCTTTTTTTTTTCCAGCAGCCTATTCTACACACGTACACATCACAAATATCTCTATCACACACACACACACACACACACACACACACACACACACACACACACACACACACACACACACACACACACACACAGACACGTACACATACATCACGTATATACATCACAAATGTTAACACTTCTCACACTCACATGCAAGCACACTCATATATCACACATATATACACATACATTACAAATGTTAACACTAACACACTCACATCTCTCTCTCTCACACACACAGATACGCGTACACACACAGTTGACATGACAAATATTTAGGTCCCAAAGTGACATCAGCACTATTACGTCATATTGTGTGAAGTAAGCAAGTTGTGAGCACCTGGAGTGATGGGCTTTTGTAGGTCTTAACACGTTGAAATAACAAAACAGGTTGTGTGGCGCCCGGGTGGCGATGGCGCAGGGTGCTTGGGCCCGCTCATCGTTGCTTGCAACTATATTTTTAAAGATTATGACTTTATTATTTAATCTGGAAAAAAAAAATCAAACATCAGTATTCCACCCCAAAATTAAAAGTTAAATAAAAATATTTGTATGCCAGAAAAGAAAGCGGCACATTATGTAAGCAACCACTTACACAGAAAAGAAGATCTGTGGGTGGTTCTCCAGGATGCTCAGTAAAACTTAGATCATTAGAGATGATTTCCTTCCTAAAAAAAACTGTGCATATAGAACCTAAAGGACCTTCATTGCATTGTCACACATTGTTGCATTAAGTACTGTTTATTATGCCTTATTTATTAATTATTTTCATTATTATAATTTTTAAAGACTTTTGGTTAAACCTATGTGTACTTTCAGCAGCAGCAGCATCAGACCACATTAAAGTCTATTTGTGCTTGAAATATATATATATAGTTTATATAAGCACTTTGAATTGATTTGTAATGTATTAACTTTGGTAACGCTGTACAGTCAGCACTCCTTAATAAAGATTTATTGCATAGTGTAATGGTCTTTAGGATCATAGTTCTCTCTGAGTCTGAGAGATTAAGACGTTATTAAACCTTCTTAATTTTTGGGTTAGTCAGTCGTGAAATTGCCGCGAGGCGTTCTTTTTTCCTTAAGGCTCAAAACGATGCGATGATTCCGACCCAGATGGGACTCGAACCCACAATCCTCAGCTCCGAAGGCTGATGCCTTATCCATTAGGCCACTGGGTCATCACGCTCCGCAGTGAGGAAACAAAGCCTTTTGAACAATAGACATATCAAATTTTCGGGTCATGGTTTTAAAAGGCATCTTACTGTAGAAAACGAGCGACAAGCAAGCTTTTGTATTTTTACAAATTTGAAGTACAATTTCTTGCAGGAGTTGTTTCGATTGTCATTTTTCCTTTATTAAATTGTGTGAGGTCTCGCGACAACACGTAGTTCCCCCGGTAACACGCCTTTTTTTTTGTCGTCAGTTCCAGCCAATGAGCGTTATTCTTATAGCAGCTTGGCCAATCAGCTTTATGCGTCATCCTCTGTGTTCCCGCCTGTCTAGCGACGCCACAATCATCCAGAACAAGGAAGTCAGTCGCGTGAAAAGCCGCTGCACAGCTAAACTTATTATTTTATTTTTAATCGCACACCCATCTAAAGGATAGTAAAGAGTGTAAAAACAGTGTACAGTTGGAGTTGGAGGTATCTTAATGACTTTGAACTTGATAATTTACATTTGAATAATTCCTCATGGTACCAAACTTAAATTTGTCCGGAAATCTTACGGATGTGCTTTTACGATGACCAAAAACGACTTATTAACTCGTAGCTCAATTTACAAAGGGTATAAGTACAGAGTGTTTATTATGTCCTAGATATTGTAGATGTATAAAGTTACATTAGTTTTATAACATCTTTGTAAGATGATGTTTCTTGTGTCTTTTTATGTACATTAGAAAATGTCTTCTGGTGCCGGCGACAGCGTCTCCCGTTTAAACCAGTTCAAAAATAAAGGAAAAGATGCACACGTAGGTGAAATGATTTATTAGCGATTTCTGGCGACAATGTTTAGATTCTGAGTGTGAACTAAAGTTTCCTCTTCCCTCTCAGGAGTTGAGGAGAAGGCGGACGGAAGTCAGTTTGGAGCTCCGAAAAGCGAAGAAGGATGAGCAGATTTTGAAAAAGCGAAATGTGAGCTTTTTGCCGGATTCAGAGGATCAGGATCCCAACCACAACTCACAGGTATAAAACACCGGCAATGCACCCAAGTCTGTTATCAAAGGGAAAATAGGCGCTACGTCATCATGCGTCACCGGATGACGTCACAGGCATATTTGCATATACATTTGATCGTCATAATTAGAGATGGTGGCCCAGCTCCAAGAAATAGGGAGAGTAGAAGGCAATGTTTCAAAATAAAGGTCACTTTTAAATGGGTCAAGAACGAGGAGTCACTGATCAGGAAAGGAAGCGTTTAATGTTGTGTGAAACTAAGAGGTGGCGGTGATGGAACCTACAGAACTTCACCTAGGTACTGAGAGAAAAACGTGTCGAGAATAGTGTGTGTGCGCGTGTGAAGAGGGTGTGTAAGTGTGAAGAGGGTGTGTAAGTACCGGAGCAAGCAGTACTCGAGCTACGGTTCCGAGAGGCAGAGAAAGTCAAGACAGGGTCAGGGAAGGATGCACAAGAAGACCTTTTAAGTAAAGCTGATCTGGAAATTCGGCTTTAAGTTGCCAGGAAGTTAAGGGGAAATGAGACGTACTGTTGTCGCTAATGTAACCACTCTACTGAATTCCAACTGCCATTAAACAACTAAGAAGAAGAAGAAGAAAAAGTGAAATTGAAAATAAAGCGATGTTCCCCACTTCTGAGTCCAAACTCCCTCAGACTCAAAGGCACTCCGTTTCTTTTTCTCATTTATACCTGATTTTACCTGAAAGATTTTTATATGGAAAAATAATAATAGAAAAAATTCTTCTAATGCAAAAATGATTCTCTACACAATCACAACATTTCTGGTAAAGAACAAACCAAAAAAACGATCTAAATGTTTCAACTTGACTAGAGCAGAAGAAGGGGTTAATTTTTCACCCAAATGCCCAAACACCAGCTACTGTATGGGTGTCGTATCAGGAAGGGCGTCCGGCATTAAACCTCTACCAAGTTTCTTTTTTTAAACATATGCACATTTTTTTTTTAAATAAACATTTCCACAAGGCGTCACATGACTAGGGATTGTCATGATATTTGAGGAAGAAACATGTCTATTGTTCAAAAGAGGGGAACAGATTCTGCAAAGAAGAGATGTAAAAGTGGCACCAAAGACTTCTTAATCAAGATAAAGTTAAATAAGAACAGCCGTTTAAAAAATCATGTGATTTTTACACCTTTCACAAAAAAAAAAAAAAAAAATTGTTTTAATGTGGCATAAAAGTGTAATTGGCAACACTTTCAATATTGCGATATTTGGGTAAATGATAAAAACAACAATGTAACTTTTATATGTCAGTGTGTTTATTTAGTATCTTCACTGTCTCAGAAAGCACTTCATGTAAGAACATATACAACACTATTGCCATTTACAGTATTTTTTCCATTGAAGCTTCTATTTACAGCCTTACAAAATACTAGATTATGATATCTGCTGAATATAATCATAATATGATTATGATATGGATTAATATAGGCAAAAAGAGAACAAAGGATGAAGAAGAAAGGATGAAGACAAATATTTGTGAACAGAATCCATTTGTTGGGAAACAGCAGTGACGAGAGATTCTTTATTTGCAAACTGTATTGATCAGTGATTGGTTGTTGGGAACATACAGTAGATAATCACTAAAGGGGATCACTAAAAGAGTGAAAAGACACTGTGTTCACAACACTGAAAGCATGAGCTGTACCCAAAAGTTGTTGGTCTCTCAGCTGCTCCCACTGAGTGGTCACGTCGCTACAGCGGATCATCCAACCTGCACAGCGACTTACTTGATGCAGTATTGAAACAAATTACTCTCATTCTCAAAGTTGTACAATAATGACAATCAAAAATTGCTGATCCTTTTTTTCTTTGGAATCCTCTGGACTCGACTGGGTAGAGCGTCAATAAGACATCTGCAGTACTCGGGGGTCGCTTGCTCAATCCATTTCTGTTTGATTGCTTCATGAAAATCACGTACAGAAATGTAACATTAATAATACTTTTGACTACCACTGTAGCCAGCTTAATCATGATTCTCATAAGCCCTTGCAAAAAGGTTTATGGTTTTAAGGCGAAGCATAACCAGAAGTGATGGGTCTTTCAATTAGATTTTACACAGTAAATAAGATTTACACATTAAATAGGGATATTCATAAAAATGACGAGTGATACCGTTATTGTCTTTGTCTTGCTCATCTATCTGTGAAAATTGTTTTGTGCAGCCTGTACATTTTAGTATGCTAATTAGGCCGAACCTCCCTTCCATGCCACTGAGATCACATGACCTTGCTATGATTTTCCTCAGGATAACCTTCGTGGCCAACTCACAAAAAAAGATTCAAGCTTTTTACCCAATCTGCCAAGAAAAATCTTTACTTGCTCGGATTTCGACATCTTGTTTGTTTTTGCACCTTGTCACGTGACCGGTGTATTTGCATACTCATTAATATACATTAGTGTCTGTCAAAGATGGCCGTGTCCAGAGGATCAACATTGTCTGTGTTCAATTATTGCAGTGTTTATAAATCACATTATGTTTGCTATAGTGACTTCATTTTATTTTTTGCTATTCATTTTAACATGCATTGTTACACATGTAATATACATTTTGAGAACCATATATGGTCTGTGTCAATCTTTAATCAAGTACTGTTTAATGTTCATTTAATCAACTTTTACTGCATTAAATGTCAAAATACAGAGCACATTTAAGATAAACTTTATCCCACAAGCAGCTTTGGCTTAATAGAAGCTGTTCAAAAAATCGAAAATATCTGTAGGACATAAAAAGAGCGTAGGATTAGTTAGTGTAAGCAGAATGACAATGTGTTAATGAGTTAAAGGTCTTACACACCGCTGAAACCTGGGACGTTAATAAGATGCATACAAGAGCACTTAGATTATTGTTTTACATTCCGCAGACATATCCTCAGTGGAGCCTAGAGGATATCGTAAGTGGAGTACACAGTCAGTGTCTGGATCATCAGTTGCAGGCCACACAGGCAGCGAGGTAAGAGACATTGGATCCTGTTACACTTTAATACCCTCTCATTATATGCATATCCATATTTGTGACTTTTCTGCATTGACGTTTTTATTTTATGACCTGTGCATTAACTTATTTACACATGTATGTATCAGTACTATTTATTACTGTCACCTTGACTGAAGTTGTGTGTTAATTATTATTTTTCCCCCAGTTCGTAAAAGTTTAATTGCACTGTAATTTTGCTGTACTTAGTATAGTAACAGTAAAGAATCTTGAATTTTGAATTTGGAAGTACGCCTTATTTCTCACTTCATTTGAGACACTAAGGTCTTACATGGTTTTTAGTTTAAGCATGATGTAATCATTTCGGTTTGTATGCAAGATCACATAAATAGATTTGAAACTTCCTCCTCTCTGAGATGATTTTAAGTATCACAAGGTTGCATGCTATGATGCACATAGGGCAGCTTTTCTTTATTTTGTGGTCGTCAAAACTCGTTGCTTCTCTACGCTGCTCTGTTTATTTATGCATCTAATGCATATTTAAAAGTGTCGTCATGTTACACATTTTAAGTAAGCAGGGCTAAAAACAGCAGTGTTGTACCCTAACAGGATGTTGCTATCCAGAGAAAAATCTCCTCCTATCGACCAGATCGTGGAGGCAGGGCTGATCAGTACCCTAGTGAGCTTCCTGTCGCTCTCGGACTGTCCTCCCATTCAGTTTGAAGCTGCCTGGGCTCTCACCAACATCGCGTCAGGCACCTCAGACCAAACAGGGGCAGTGGTGAAGGCGGGAGCCATTCCTGCCTTTATCCACCTCATCTCCTCTCCTCATCCTCACGTCAGCGAGCAAGCCATCTGGGCCCTCGGCAATATCGCTGGTGAGAATGTGTAGGTGTAAACATTTCACAGAGGTTGGTTTCTGTTCGAGTCTGACTTTTTTTTTTCCTTTTAAGGCGATGGTCCGAAATTCAGGGACAGCGTCATTGAGCATGGAGCGATCGAGCTGCTGATCTCTCTGCTGTCTGTTCCTAACCTGTCTATGTTTACTGTAAGTACCTTTGTCACGACAGGTATATGTAGCTCCATACTGTGTAGTGAGTGGTAGCTCGGTTTGGCTCATGGTTTGGAGCAAAGTCAAAATTGCTGAGCATCCGAGCCTGTTAAACATGGACCGCTGCCCTATAAGAGTTTTAAACCCCCAGTCATTACTGAACTTTGTCTTCCTTTATGGTTGTAGACAAGCTACCTGAGGAATATGGCATGGACTCTGTCTAATATGTGCCGGAATAAAAATCCACCTCCTCCCGTGACTGCGGTGCAGAAGATGCTGCCCGCACTGCAGTGCTTCCTCGAACACGACGATTCACATGTGCTGGCAGACACATGCTGGGCCGTGTCCTACCTCACCGACGGCCCGAACGAGCGCATCGAGTTGGTGCTGCAGGCTGGCCTCCTGCCTCATCTTGTACGGCTGCTGGCCCACTCAGACATCAACATCATGGTAAGAAACTCAAGCCTCATTCATGCATGTAATTAAACACAAGATTGGAATTAATGTGAACAAGTAGAAATCCTGGGGGAACTGATACAGTATGTGCGAGATCTAGTACAGTTCCCTGGAAACGAAGCAAGTGATTGACGCGAGACAGCAGGAAAAGTCTAAATTGTATTGATGTTGCGTAAGTGTATCGGATAAGTGAATAGACACTTTTCTATTACAAAATGTGAAGGATTGAGGTAAAGGTTGTTGTTGAGCGCTGTGCAAATAAATTTGACTTGTATACTTGTAGTGCTATTAATGATACACAGATGCAGAATAAAAACATAGCTGATAAACAAACAAAAAAAATACCCCGTTTAAATCTGACATTTGAACAGCAAAAAGCATGAACACAAACAAATTATCAGTTTATTTTTAAAATTTATAATGTGATGATGTTCAGCTGTATCGTGCATAGAACTCTTCATAATGCTAATGCTCTCCTTTACCAGACGCCATCATTGCGTGCGCTGGGGAACATTGTGACAGGAACAGACGAGCAGACTCAGAAGGTTCTGAACTCCGGGGCGCTGGCACTGTTCCCCATTCTGCTGCGCCACCCAAACAAAAACATCCAAAAGGAGGCGACATGGACGGTGTCTAACATCACAGCCGGGAAGGAATCGCAGATCCAGGAGGTGGTTGATGCGGGTCTGGTGCCTGTGCTGATGGAGGTCCTGCAGAATGTGAGACACGTTCACTAGAGGATACTCGCTTGCTTTACTTGTTAGCCTAATAGCTCTGGTGGCATTAATGACAAGAAGTATACACAAGTTGTCCCCTACTTACGAACAAGTCCCATTCCAGGAGCACACTTGTAAGTCTGATTTGTCCGTAAGTCGGACGAAGTAAGTCTTGTACAATTTGTTTGTTTGAATCTGCGGAAATCCGTGACTCGAATGTTCGTAAGTCGGGGACTACCTGTACACCGCCGCTCCAAATTTTGGGATCACTTGCAAATTTCTTTGTTTTTGTTTAGTGACTCATTTTATACATTCTACAACAATAGTGGGGATTTCAAACCTATAAAATACCGCATATAGAATTAGGTAATTATGTAACAACAACAGACATAGAGGTCAGCCTTTCTGGAATAGTTCTTGCAAGAACTGTATTGTCAAGTGCATTTGCAAAACCCATCATGTCTTGAACTGTCATTGATGAAATAACATGTTTCTTATGTCACAGGGAGACTGTAAGACCCAGAATGAGGCAGCTTACGCAATCACCAATTACACCAGCGGGGGGACGTTGCAGCAGGTCTCATATCTGGTTCAGTGTGGAGTGCTCAAGCCTCTTATGAACGTACTGACAGTCAAGGACAGCAAGACCATCTTAGTCGCCCTGGATGCCGTCTTGAACATTTTCATGGTAAACATGATCGGAATCTGGAGGAAACGTTTGATTTTTCAGAAACACTGGTCTGAAGGTGCTTTCTGGTATTTATTGTAGCCACTTAATGACACTGGATCAGAACTTTTTGAATGTTATTTTGTTACCGTGCTATTTTATGCTCATGTTTATCAATCTTGATAAGAAACAAAGGTATTCCTAAATCAAATGTCTGGGACATAATAAAAAAACTCTAGTATTTATTCAAATCCAGTTATGTCTGAAAAAACATACCAGCTCTTAGTTTTGTGTGACTTCACGCACAAGACTCATTGATGTCAATCCCATCTGATCGGCTTTAGAACGTACAATCGGCAAGAATTCTTGCAGTTGAATGACTGGATTAAGTTATCGGATCTGGACATCTGTTAGTGACAAATTCTGCTTTGATGACCTGTAGGCTGCAGATAAGATGGGCGAGACGGAGAAGCTGTGTCTGATGATCGAGGAATGCGGAGGGCTGGACAAGATCGAGGCTCTACAGGCCCACAAAAATGAAATGGTCTACAAAGCTGCACTGAAACTCATAGACAAATACTTCTCAGCGGACGTAAGTCTGTAACAAAACACTCAATATCTTTGAGCGCAAAAAAGAATAAAAAATCCTGCCTAAAACTGATCTTTAATAATATATTTTTTATGCAGGACGAAGAGGATGAATCCATCGTTCCCGAGGCAACCACTGATGGCTTTAACTTCCAGATCCCTGATAACCAAAGCACTTTCGATTTTTAAATCATTCCTCCACGCACTACTCCATTCTAAATGACTTTTTATATATACAGTACAGTGGTGTGAAAAAGTGATTTCTTATTTTTTTGCATGTTTGTCACACTTTAATGTTCCAGATCATCAAACAAATTCAAATATTAGTCACAGATAACACAAGGAAACATATCATGCAGTTTTTAAATGAAGGTTTTTATTATTATGGGAAAACAAAATCCAATACTACATAGCCCTGTGTGAAAAAGTGTTAAAAATAACTCTGGTTTATTACATCTGAGTTCAATTTCTCTAGCCACACCCTGTGCCACACCACAGACTGGGGGCAAAAATTCTTAATTTGCATGGCAGAGTTCCGAGACGAAAACCACTGCTGAGCAAAAAGAACATAAAGGCTCGTCTCAGTTTTGCCAGAAGACATCTTGATGATCCCCAACACCTTTGGGAAAATACTCTGTGGACTGACAAGACAAAAGTTATAACTTTTTGGAAGGTGTGTGTGCCATTCCATAAAAGTAGCACTGCATTTCAGAAAAAGAACATCATACCAACTGTAAACTATGGTGGTGGTGGTAGTGTGATGGTCTGGGGCTGTTTTGCTGATAAATGGAACCATTAATTCCGCTTTGTACCAAAATATCCTGAAGGAGAATGTCCGGCCATCTGATTGAGACCTCAAGCTGAAGCGAAGTTGGGTTCTGCAGCAGGACAATGATCCAAAGCACACCAGCCAGTCTACTTCTGAATGACTGAAGAAAAACAAAATGAAGACTTTGGAGTGGCCTAGTCAAAGTCCTGACCTGAATCTAATTGAGATGCTGTGGCATGACCTTTAAAAAGGCGGTCCATGCTCGAAAACCCTCCAGTGTGGCTGAATTACAACAATTCTGCAAAGATGAGTGGGCCAAAATTTCTCCACAGACTCATTGCAAGGTATTGAAAACGCTTGATTGCAGTTGTTGCTGTTAACGGTGGCCCAACCAGTTCTTAGGTTTAGGCAGCAATCACCTTTTCACACAGGGCTACGTAGTTTTGGCTTTTGTTTTCCATTAATAATAAAAACCTTCATTTAAAAAATGCATGATGTGTTTATACTTGTATTAATATGAAACATTGAAGTGTGACAAACATTCAAATAAGAAATCATTAAGGGGCAAACACTTTTTCACACCACTGTATATAAACGGATGCATGTATATACACTTCCTGGCCAAAAAAGTCACCATTACAGAAGTTTAAATTATTGGGCAGCATCAAGCAATGAACTAAGAAGATATGAAATGACTGTAAATGGAATAAGAACCTTTTAACACATTATGAAATCCTGCAAGGATATTGCTGAACCATTAAGTTTGTGGAAAAACCAATGTGATAAAAGCTCACAGGATTGGGACTAGACAGCTGTGTGGCCATAAGAAAACCAGTTGTTAGTAAAGCTAATCACAACAAAAGACCACACCTTGCTAGGGAGCATAAAGATTGAGCTTTGGAGCAGTGGAAAAAGGTCATGTGGCCTGATGAGATCAGATTGACCCTATTCCAAAGCGATGGGTGCATTAGGGTAAGAAGGAAATGCACCCCTGATGCATAGGGCACACTGTACAAGCCTCTGGAGCTTCTGGGGTTACTTCATTTGGTTAGGTCTAGGCTCAGCAACGTTATGTGGCAAGAAAATCAGCTGATGATCTGAAAGTATTAAATGACCAGGTTATCACGTCTATGGAGTTTTTCTTCCTTGAAGGCACAGGCCTATTCCAGGACTCAAATACTCAGAGTATGTAGGAGTGGTTCTGGGAGCATGAGGAACTGGCATTACATTGTGTTTTGAATTTTTTGCCAGTGTGCATGTGTATGTGTGTGATATACAAATCACATCCTTGACCTCTTTGCCTGCTAAGCCATATATACAGCATACATACCATATATATATATATATATACCATATATATTAACAGCAAGCTATAAAGCACTGAGTTCTGATACATTTCTTTCATAGCTGCATTACCTTTTTTCAGCCGTTTCTGTGGAATTGGACCAAACAGGCTGGCCTTTGGTCCCCACAGGAATAAATGGCCTTGTCATCAGTGTTATGGTTTTCTGGTGTTAACATTATAACTGATTGGATTTTTATACTTTTTTTATATATATAAAGACCCTTTTTACTTTTACACTAAGCTTAAATTATTTTTTAACATGTAAGATATTTTGTATTTTACTGATGTATGGGTTATGAGTTGGTAAGAATTTTACTGTTTTATTCAAAATAAAACAGTAAATATATTTGTCTGCATCACTGTATTTTCTAGTACACCCAAGTGCCTTAAACTCTTACTATTGTTACTTTACCTTGAAAATAATAAATATACTTCTCAAAAAGATTAAGTGAACACATTTGACTTGAATCATGCATACATGCACGAGCATCATACCCAGAGTGAGTGCTCTCTTAATTTCTTGAGCATTATTTATTTTGGGGTGGCACAGTAGGTCCTCACCCAAAAACATATAGGTAGGTTGATTGAATATGAAAACCTTCTTCCAGATATGGTCTGGATCTACTGTGACTTTGCTAAGGAAAAAAATAAAATAAATGATGAATAAATACATGAACATAGATTTCTACACACCAATCTCCAAACACTGAAGGTGCAAGAAATAGTGTTAAATGCTGAAATAAATAAAATAAGTATTATAAGTATAAATGATGGATATAAAGCGTAAAGTTTGACGGATTTGCACGTGAGCCCCAGTTTCCATAGACTACTGTATTTCTCCTGGTTCCTTGAATACAGGTTCACTTTACATTTCAGGCTGATGTTTACATCAAACTTTAAATCACTCACGCTCATTGTGAGGGCCTTGAGCCTATAGGGGTCTATACGAGTCTGAAAGGGGTGCCAATTCAGCCACACACTCATTCACACACTTAGCCTAATCTGCATGTCTTTGGTCTTGATTTTGGTTTGGTGGAAGGAAATCTGAGTACACGGGGAAAATCTGTCAACCACAGGGTTAGCACACAAACTCCATGCATACAGACCCTGGAGGTGGACAATGCTACCCACCACTAAACCACAATTCCCCCTTATATTCTATATACAGGGTCACAGAGGGCCTAGAGAGCAGAAGGCGGGGTACACCCTGGATGGGATGCTGATCCATTGCAGGGCACACACACATGCTCATTCACACATTATGGGCAATTTGGGAATGCCAATTAGCACAATCTGCATGTTTTTGGACTGTGGGAGGAAACCAGATTACCTGGAGGAAACCCGCCAAGCACATGGAAAACATGCAAACCGCATGCACACAGACCCTGGAGGTCACAATGTGAACCCATTATATCAACGGTTGTTTGTTTAAATTGACTCCTGATTGCATTTAATAACTAGCTGTAGCTGTGGCTGTATTTTCTTGCCTTGTCCATGCGATGTCGCTGTTGCTCATTTTGTAGCCAGAAACGGGGCGTAGCCTAAATGTCTCAGTACTTCCTACCCGCGTGCACTGTCTTAGGTAACGCAAGAAGAGCGTCCGTCTTTGCACCTAGTGCCCTACGCGTCCATTTGGAACCCTGCCCCGGGTTAAATAGATTTTTTGTCTGCCCACAACTTTGACTCCGAGCGAAAATAAAACTGGTTTGTCCAAGAAGAGCGGTTATTTCCCATTGAGCGGGATTAAATAACACTTCCACCAGATTTAGGGTTTACGGGCTGGTCGTATGTTTAGTTTTTTTTAAATATTATTTTATTTTTACATGCTATGACTTGAAACGTGGATTTTGCGGGAAAATTGCTGGAAAGTTAGATGTGACTGTTGATGTGCTTATGTGTTAAAAAGCCAGCCGGAGACAGTAATGCTGCGTCTTCCAACGAGCTTTTAGGAAACGTTTTTTGGTTTGTCTGTAGTCGGGTAAATAACTGGGCAGGAAATAAGTTTGATATCAACGTCAAGCTGGAATATAAAGGGAATGTCTAATCAAGGAAGCAGGAGAAATGGTCCAGTGAAACTGCGGCTCACAGGTAAGTCCGGCAAATACCTACAACTTCACGCGTTATGCCTGTCATTTACACGCTTGTTTATGCTTACACAAGTGTAGTTCATTTATAAAAGTTTCAGCACTAAACATCCTTCCATCTTGATATGGTTGCTGATTAAGCTTCCATAAATAAAACTTTCTCATGTTTTTAAAAGCAACTTTCCCTAAAGCAAAGTTCCCTAAATCATTACGTCATCAGAAAATTGTGCTTCCTTTTCTTTCAACTGCTAAATAAACTTTTTTTTTTTTTTTTGGTCTCTCGTGTTCATCCTTAGAAGGAGGTAGGCATTACATCACTGCTCTCAGTTTAGTTGTTTAGTTGTTATGGTGTGCTGCGTGGTATCTAGGGGCGGGGTCACAAGAGTGGCACTTTTGGGGTGGCTTCTGCCACCCTGAAATAAATCCTGCCACCCTAAAATCCTCCCCACTGCTTTATTACTGGTCTGACCATTATGTAGACATGACTTAAAACTTATGTAGACTAAATCCCTTGAATATTAAGAATTATGGCGGTTGCCGGCGTGACGCCTCCTACCTTCAGTTTGAATCTTGTATTCATTCAGTTTGCCTGGAGTTCTCCCTGTGCTTGGTTGGGTTTCCCCCAGGCATCTCACTCCCCCCCCACACATGAGGTGTAGGCTGATTGGCATTTCCAAATGTGTTTGAGGTTGGGGTCATTGTCAGTGTAACTTCCTCTAGAGCAGGGACCATGGGCATGAATTCTTGGGTCATTGTGGCCAATCATTTCTTAGCACTGTTGGCTTAAACTAACAGAATCGGCTTAAGTGGATAGAATAGGAACAAAAAGTAATGCAGAAAAAGTTTGGAAACATTTCTTTGGTCCATGTGGACACGATTGCAACATGCGGTTCCTGGGGAGTTTTCTGGTGCACTTTCATGCTGTATATCTCTTGTTCTATCACATCCCAAAGGTCTTCTAATGCATTCAGATTCAGGCCCAGTGACCTGCATGGATACGGAATGTACTTTATTATTCTTAAGTACAATTTTCATTGATCTGTCCTTTATCCGCATAGCTTGGTTAGTGGATGCTTTTTACGTTTAATCTGCTACAACCAACTATAACGAATACCTGTATGTTCTACTTGCTACATTTGATCATGAAGTTGCATTACATGGCGATAGAGGTGTGTAGCATTTGAAGGGGTTATATCGCCACCTGCTGACTATTGAGCATATCTGCATGAGTTGCGTTCCCTCTGTGAATGCTCAATCATGTAGCAAGTGTTTGAAAGCAGAAGCAGAAATGGTTTCAGCCAGTACGTTTACAGTAGAGAGAAAGCGAGAGAGAGAATCTTTGACTACGACTAAAGGCTACTCTGATCTCGGTACATTTGATACTTTAGCAAATTTAAAAGTAAGTACTTTCGTACTTTTCCTCAAGTAGAAATGTAAATTCAGGACTTTTACTTGAGTAATATTTTACCTGGGGCATCTCTACTTTTACATAAGTACAGGATTTGTGACTGTAGCTCCCCTGGTAACTTCTGTCGCCACAAAATTGGAAGCACACATTTTAGTATGCTATAGCATAAAGACATTTCTTCACTGGAACTAAAAGACCCAAACACATTCTAGTAGGACAGCGAGGTCCATGATGAGAGGTATTGGAGTGGAAGAACTAAAATGGCTAGCACAGAGACCTGACCTCAACTCCCCCTGGACACCTTTGTGATGAATTTGAATGCTGACCGCTGCCCAGGCTTTTGCACATGACTTCACTAATTCATCTTTCCAGTTCCTACATTGTAATCTAAAGCCAGTCAGGGGTATCATTTCAAGCTGCTGGGTATGTAATCTSGGGGGCTGCAACACGCAATGAGATAAAAGTGGTTTCTGCCCACTTCTGTACCTCGTAGAAAACCTTCCCAAATGAGTGTTGGTTACTATAATAACAAAGTGGGACTAAATCTTTAAAGGAATTTAAAGTATTTGTGTGCTCTTGCCAGGCCTTGTGTAACAGCTAGAATGTTTAGATTCATCTTTCTGTCAGCTTCTCAATTTCTAAATGTTAAAAATTCACGCGTTTAGCAATAAAATGATAAGATAAGACTGGGGCAGTGGGCAGTGTTGCCCTCTCATAGCCCTCCAGGATTCCAGATTCAGTATACCGAGCTTGTCCGTTTGGAGTTCCTGCACAGGTTCTTCTCATGTCTGTGTGGGGTTTCTGAGTCCTCCGGCTTCAACATGAATCCCAGAAAACATGCTGGTAACATGCTTTCATCTCTTTTCCTTTTGGTTTGCTGTAATTAATTTTTGTTTAGCTTTTTGGCAGAGACTTTTATCACAAGCGATTTATAAGGATCCAGTCCAATCAGTTAAGAGCTTTGTGTAAAAGGCCAACAGTTAGTCTGAGTCTGTACAGGGATTTAAAACTTAAAAGTGTCTGGTCACTTGGCATCAAGTGTCCACTAGAGGCATTAACATTTATCTTTCATGTCTGATTATTCAATTTGTGGAATGCGTAATATTTGCCTATCAGTGACGAATTACATTCTGCTCCATTGCAGCCGAGTTAATGAGAGGTGAGAGATAACATCATAAAACAGCACAGCAGCTGTGAGGTCTTCTTTTCACCCTTCTCCGTCTGCTTCCTTTGGAACGGGTCGATCTCCCAACACAAACACTAATGAATCATTAACTATAAATGTGTACGTGTTTGTCTTTCTGAATCAGTCTGCTGCCAGACTGGGGTCCTGGAGGCTTCTGTAATGAGAGAGGAAACTACAGGTCAAGGATTACGCTTTTTTCCATCACATTCAGCCAAACGCCACCAACTGCCATTTTTGTATTATGACACATTGACTCGAAATTACTAAACAGTAAAGATTTGAGAATGTTTCAAAGCAGAACAAAGGTCACTCTTTTATGTTTTCCTTCGTTTAAAATGTTTCTATTTGCCTGGGCATGATGATTCATTAGGCTAAACGTATTGCTGTGCTTGATTGGTTATTAATATAAGTAACCGCTACAGCTGATTAGCACACAGTGTAACAGGAAGTGTTCTGCTGCTGACTGATATTTCGTGTTATCTTTCCATCACTATCTGTCTATATATCTGTCTTCCATATAGCTTTAAATGTTTTTCCTCTGTATCTGTTTATCCGTTTGTATGTCATCTGGACAGCTGTCTATCAATCTGTCTTGCCAGCTGTCTGTCTGTCTGTCTCTGTTTGTCTGGCCAGCCACCTGTTTACGTCTATATTTATCTGATTGTCTGTTTGTCTATCTATCTGTCTATCTATCTAAACACCTGTTTAGCTGTCTAGCCATTTAAATATCCCTCTATAGGTCTGTTGGTCTGTCTGATTGGCTGGTCGGGTCTCTGGACAGCCATTTATGTATGCTGCTTTCTGTCTGTCTGTCCAGACCATGTGTCTGTCTATGTGGGTGACTATCTAGCCAGCCATCTGATCTATTTCTGTGTATTTATGTCTGTCTGTCAATCACCCATAATATAAATATATTTTATGTTTCATTACCTGCCTGTTTATGTGGCCATGATCATGTGTCTGTCTGATTATCTCTCCACATGTCTTACTGTTCGTCATTTTAACATTTCTAAATTATAACATTATTATCTAGAATATTTCCGTGATCGGTCTTATTGTTTCCATTCTTTCCGTATGTCTAACTAAACATCTAGAAAATCTCACATTTATCGATCACTGTCATGAGGTTGTGGATATGGGGAAACGTAATTTTCAATGTAGAACACTATAACAGGAAATGCCCTGTGTCTGCCTGTCTGTCTGTTTGTCAAAAAATCTTTCTGATCATCATCATAATTTTGCACTCTTTCATACAGACAATTGTTTGTTCCGGTCCAAAGCTACGTGAGTGTGTTTGAGTATTAGTGTGCGAGTATCAGTGTGTGAATATTTGTGGGGCTCGTCCTGCTTCCTCTAGGATCAGTAACCTTCTGTCAAACTGTGTTGCTGAAAAGACTCTCTATGCGAACTATCAATAGTGTGTGTGTGTGTGTGTGTGTGTGTGTGTGTGTGTGTGTGTGTGTGTGTGTGTGTGTGTGTGTGTGTGTGTGTACTGATCAGGGCTTGTCGGTAGAGCTGGCACGCTTTACTTCAACTTCCATTCAAGCACCCTAAAAGTCAAAAATATCTCACCTTTTCCAATATTAGATATTTGGCGATATTAGAGATTTAATTCCTAGAGCAGACTGATGACAATGTTATTTTTTTATAAAAGAATTTCTCCAAAAAACACATGCTGAATTCCACCACACTATTAATTTTTTTTTAAAGATGTTGACATTCTAACAAATGGAGCAGCAAGTCGCTTTAGTTGAACTTTTTTGTTTATTTATTATATATTTACAGTACATGAAGAACAAGTTAGCAGCTGCTGTGGAGTTGTTTTCCCTCCAGTAACTAGTGTGACCTAAATTGTTTCACGTACATTCAGAATAAAATGATCCCATATTAAGGTATACACTACCGCTCAAAAGCTTGCGATCACTTGCAAATTTCTGTGTTTTTGTTTAGTGATTTTTACTTTCCACATCCTACAACCAGACTGGATTTCAAAACTATGAAATGACGCGTATAGAATTGGGTAATTACGTAACAACAACAGTCCGTTGTTATTTTAAGACGCGGCGCTCAGCTGTTCTGGAATAGCTTTTGCAAGAACAGTATTGTTAAGTGTGTTTGCAAAACCCATCAAGCACCATGATGAAACTGGCTCTCATGAAGATCTTCCCACGAAAGCAAGACTTTTGAGTTATCAGTCTCATAATCACATCTCGATATCAACTGTATAAAGGAGATTATTGCATATTTTGGACGCTTTCCGCATTGCTTTACAGTGACCACGGAGTTAGAAAGTGACCACTTTTGAGTGTTTTTTATTTTGAAAATTATATAAAAGATACAAAAACATCTACTGTATGATTTTCTATGAATTTGAGCTCGTTTTATTTTTCAACATTTAAATTTGATCATTTGACTAATTGTGGAAGTTTCGCTCCATCATCACTTTATGTAGCCAGCTGTTTTAGGCGTCTGAGGTCCGACTGTAATCGTACATATGAAATGTAAAACTTTCAGCTAGCTGCAGATTTCCTTCACATGATCCTCTTCCACCTGTACGGTTAAAGGAAGTAGAAAATCACACCACTAGTTCTGTGTTCTCAGAAAGGACCTGATTCCCTAAACGTGTTGTTTCATCATGTTCCCTCACTGTCACTAGGCAAATTCATTTCCTCAGTGAAAGAGGAGGCTATTTGCCTGAGAAAGCCCTGCTTAGTTCCACTAGCTGCCAGAGGTCTTGTACTCATTTCCATATTCGCAAGTTACTCCAGACAATGTCTAATGCAATGATTAATCCATGGCAGGACTGAGAGCTTGGTGTGTGGTAATGTATGTATACACACACACACACACACACACACACACGCACACAAGGTCTTGGACTCTCATTCAGCCCATGTGTCATTCCTCTCTCTTCATCTTCCTGTACAGCTTTATTTAATTAATTAATTAATTTTTGGATGCCTTATATCACACACAGTGGGGTTGCTAGATATTAAACAAATAATTGTTCACTCGACAGAAGTGTAAAGCCCTGGACGTGCACCTGCCAAATATAACGAATATTAAGTCTCTCTATATTTTATATTTATAATATAATACAAAACTTTTTAAAATTGAAAAATATCTAGCAGTTGAAATAAATGATGAATGTTTAATTGTTAAGGCTCTTTTCTAAATGTTCTTTGCAAATTTTAAACAGTTTATTATATAATTTGTTTTATTCTATTGGCACGTTTTTTTCTTTTTCAGTTGGAAAGAAGCTAAATAGTGTTGGTTTATAAAATGTGACAAAATCCATGCCGAGTAATATTAGACTATTATTAGACTATTACATAAACTAGCATATAAAATGGAGTACCACCAAAAAAGGAGAAATAGAAGTGTTTTCTCACACAACACTTTAAACTAAATGTAATCAATCAACGGAGACATCCTAGATATCTAAACGGTATCTGCAAGGGACATTTAAGTCAAACTGGTTCTTTTTGATTGTGACTCCCTTTATTTCTCTATATAATCCCCTTCTACACTAAAGCACTCATCCCAGCGTTTCAGATGTGCTTGGATACCATCGAGGTAGAAAGTTTTCTCAGTATGATCGGACTGCCTGCTTCACGCTGGCCTTCCACGAACTCCTTAAATGGCCCAAAGATGTCAGGACTTTATGGGGGACGTGGCGATATCTCCCAGCTAAGTTCCTGAGGTGGTGTGTGTAAACGATTGTGTGTCCAGTTCCCACAGACAGATGTGTCTCTTCCGCAAGTTCCTGACAAGTTATTCATCAATTTTCAAGAATCCGAAAACCGAAAGTGTTCATGGGAACGACTGCAGTGGGCTCTGAGAAACTTCAGCCAGGATCGTCATTCACAGACACACGGCCGCCTTTTCACCATTCAAATGTTTTACTGCGACACGGGTTGTCCAAAAATTTGGAGTGAAATGTAAATGTTTGTGTTTTGAATGAAAAAGGAAAAAAAAAAAAGCCAACGGAGCATAATTGACGGTGGCCGTTATGCTCTAGGTTTGTAACCAATAGAATTCGTGTAGCCAATCATAACGCAGAAGGTGGAAATAAACAAAAAGCAAAGAGTAGATGTCCAGCAGTGACCCTTATTACGTTGACGCTGATGCGCTCTCGCCTATCTCTGCAAAAACATTAAATGGGTTCATTATTGATTTCTCTTAACTTGCCAACTCTAAGAGAAAAGTCTTAAAGCTTCTGAAATGTTAGTTCCTCTGCCGTCTAGACCCTTCAAAGACATTTCTGTAAATATTAGCAAGAAAAAAAAATTCAATTCCGCGCGACCAAGGTAGAAATGGTGACGGAAAGCAAGTCCTCTTTGGAATAAATGATTCCTTAGCGAGTGTGTAGTTCAGTCTCTCCATGACCGTGTGTGTTTGGCTAGTGCACTTCTGCTGACATCATCACTGTTGCTCCATTGCAGTACAGAACAGCAGTTCGACACGAACATGCAGCGAATCCTTTTGCTGACTTTTTGGGAAATGGACTCGGGATATGCTAACTACTAAAGCGATAACACACCTTTATGAGTTCCTAAGTGCTGACTCGCATGATTTGCATGCAGGCTGCATTTTTGTGTGTGTGTGTCTTCTGTTCTCATCATTCATCTCTCTTCTACCTGGGATTAATAAGTGACTTTTGTACAGGCATCCTAAACAAAAAGGCGTTTCTTTTCATGACCAAAATAAGCCTTAAGCTTTTTTTTTTAATCTGCACGTGGGTGTTGTAAAACCCGTTCCTGGTTTCTGCGTCTCACGTTATTTAATAATGTGGTTTGATGGTAGTTTATTTATAATAAATAAAGAAATAATGTGTATGTATTTTAGATACATTATTTATTCATTTTTTAAAAGAATTAATAATTAATGTATCTAAAATACATACAAATTGTTTGTTAATAAAAAATATATTGTTTATTATTATTATTATTATTATTATTATTATTACTGTTATTAATTCTATTTTTATTTTTCTTGTATCTCAAATTGGGTAAAAAAATTTAACCAAAGTTGCACAAGATATTTATATATAAATTAATATGAGTATTAATTTAACATTTAAAGCTTCTGTCTTTTTTTTTTTTGGTTGAAAAATGTTTGGACTCGACACACTAACATTAATTCAAGAATTTCTGAATTATTGTTGTGATCCAAATCGTCACAATAAAATACTTGTTCAGTTTTATCAAAGCTGAGGAAATGGCTTGTGGTTGTGCGTAACGAGGACGACTTATTAAATCCCAGTGTTTTGACTGCACACTTGATGATGTTGTAGCACTCTGTTTTGCTTTTGCACTGCACCTGAGCATGCAGAAAAACCCGCACAGTTGGTTCGTGGTTTGCCCCCTTTTTTACCTTCGACCTTTGTCCCCATCATCGGCACCGGAAGCGTCTCAGACGGCAGCGAGGCTGCATCTCGTCTCCTCACAGACATCAGATCACGTATCATGCTTCCTGTCTCACCACTTCCACTGGAAACCAGCAGAACACCACACACACACACACACACACACACACACACACACACACACACACACACACACACACACACACACACAAAGGCGCACACAGACGCACGGATGCTTCATAGAAACCTAGAGCAGACACTGAAATTCAGCTCGTCGTGCAGTGCCCATTGCCACACTGCTGTGTGGTTGACCTTTTACACAACTTCTGCAAAATCACGTCTGCACACAGACTGCATTCTGTTGTGTGAGCTTGTGCCTTTTTATCTGCAAATGTGTGTGTTCGTGGTTTGTATGTTGAGATATTTTTCATATCGCAGAGTCGGCTGTCTCTAGGGATGAACAATATGGAAAAAAAAAACATATCGAGTTTTCACACCGTACACACATTGTTTTCTGGCTGTTCTTTTTTTTTTCCCCCCTTCGGGGTTGGTAGCAAGTTATTAAAAGCACTCAACCACCCACACAAACTGTATCACCTTATTAAAAAAAAAAAAAGTGTTTTAAATGGTCTGAACATTACAGCCGAGATGATCCAAAAGTGTGTAAGTGTGTTATGCTGGTGCCGGTTGGTCCGGAGCCTGTCCCAGTGATAGGAATGCACCTCGGAATGGGACAATAATCCATCACAAGGCACCATATACACATGGATTATCACATATTATCGGAGTCGATCCCTGGAGCTGTTACTCTTACTTCTGCTAGCAAGTTTCCCACTTGCAGTCCTTCTTTCTGAATGGATTTTGCTAGCGTCTGTCCAACGCTTTAGCCAGGCAAGCAGGAAGTGAGGAGTATTGAGATCGTCTTTAGATACTTTCTTGACCTTACACTGGAACAGAATGTATGTTAAATAATAAACCCTTTCTATCTGGTGTGTTTAATACATGCCCTGTGGTACACTCGTCTCCCATCCCGAGTGTGTTCCCATCCCATATCTACCATTCCTACTATTTTTTATTTTATTTTTTTACTAGATAAATAAATGCTTATTAGCTGGACAGAGAAGCACTCACTATGTTCACACACATGTACCGTACATGGTCATTGGGATGAAATCTAGGTTTAGTTTTCAGATCAAACAAAAGAGGTGTTTGTGCTGTTGCATGGCCACTTGAGTAGTCTGGGAACTGCAGTGAGGTAATCTAGGAGCTAGGGCTTTAAAACATCAATGGGTGTATMTGCTCCAAATACAGGATGTGTATGAATATGAAGGGGCATGACCAAAACCAGATTAAAAAAAAAAAATTTGTTTGTTTGTTTGTGAGGTAGAGGTAGAAGTTGTATGTGAATTGTCTCGGACAGTCCTAGAGATGATCATGTGATTGTGTTGAAGTGGTGAAACAGAAAAGCGTTCACTCGATCACCTGAACGGATGAATGAATGAACAAATGAACGCTGACTTTAAATGTCATATTAATATCAATTTCCATATAAATAAAAGTAGAAAGTTTCCAGATGTGCTGCTTTAGACTCTTAGATGTTTAGACGCTTTCCCTACTGCAGAAAAAAAAGCAGCATGCTTCCTCTTACTACTACTATATATAATAAATCAGATCTTTTCAATTCCATCTGTTTAATTATGATGATAATTTAATTTCCAGCCATAGTAATGATTTTAACATGCGCACAAGCATACGTTCCTCATTTTTTTTTTCATTCCAAACAATCAGCAAAAGTCTGAAGACTAAACCGTGGATACAAAACCGGGCTTGACTGATCAGCCTCATCTGAGCTTTTCAAAACACACTCCCCATTTTTTTTTCTGCATGCACCTGTGCTTAGGTATGAACTATGAAGTGATAAAAGACTTCTATTGAAAGACTATCATGTGTGACAGGAAACGGTTTGGAATGATGCAACCTTCTCTTATGAAGTGCTGACACGAGTCCTGCTTAGGATTTACACAGGTTTGCATGCGGGCATGTTTTAACGATCACCGCCTGGGTTTCGCCCGCATTCACTCGACACGCTCATGTTCTATAACTTTTGTGTGCTTAGCCGAAGAAGTGATGACTGAAGTTATTCTAGGGATTGGAGTTATTACAGCGCTCTAATTTGTAATAATTAACAACAAAGCAAGTTTCGGCTTGAACCCTGGGTGATTAGTTTGGGTTGACTCGAATATTATTACTGTTCATTTTAACAATGAATACGAAGACGTTTATATTTCATGTTAATACTTGATGTGTGGCGGGGCTGCAGGCGTAAAAACATAAAGACAGACTAAGCCTTTTACATGCCACATGTTAGGAATTAATAAATGTATGCGGTGATCAGTCATCTTAAAACATTATGCCCAATACGGTGTGGGTTCCCCTTGTGCCACCAAAACAGATCTGACTCGAGTCAGACGGTGTGTTGGGGTATGTGGGACCAGGACATTAGCAGACTCCAAACAGGGCAGACTAACCCAAATTATGGAATCTCTTTAGATCAAAGGCTCTGATTTTAGAGTGAGAGAGTAGTTTGGTGGGGAAAAAATAGAATTTTCTTCTTACCTTAAATGTCGTCAATGGCACTGATCTAATACATGGGTACAGTTTCAGACTAATAAAAGCAAAAATATTGGATTGGATTTGGAGGAGAAAAATGAACTGGATCAGAATTTGTACCAAATGTAATCTGAGTGTTGCTCACAGCACAACAACGTAAAGCAGGTTCAAGTTGTTAACAAAGATGTACATGTATAGACACAGCAGGAAATGACTTTTATAGTGTCATGACTGTGGGAAAATGACATTGAGAACATTGAATGCATGACCCAAAAAAGTCTTTCAAATGCAAGCTTGAAACGACAAAATCTTAGCAGTTAACATCCATCCTTACAACATCTGAACACATTAATAGTCCATTCAATTTCTTACAGGGTTAAGCTTTGTTTTATGTTTTTTTTTTGGGGGGGGGCGGCACATGACGATGCTGACTAGACAGGAGCAACCCCAAATCATAACACCGACTCGGCTCGTACAGTAGTCATTAGGCATCAAGGGTACATCACTTCATCCACCTCTCTTCCTAACCGGAAGTATTCATTACAGTGGAGCAGGGTAAATCTGTCCTCGTCAGACCGCATGACCTTTTTCCAATGCTCTCCAGTCCAATCTTTGTGCTGCCTAGCAATTCCTTTTGGCCACACTAATGAGCGGTTTTGTTAAGGCTAAACAGCTCTTTAGTCCTAATCCATAAGGTTCTCTTTGCATTGTGTGTGTGGAAATGCTCTTACTTTCCCTTTTGCTTTTTCGGTTTGATTTCGCTAAGCATTCAGGATCCAATCACACCGTGCTCATTTAGGATCCAACCAAATTTTTTTCCTCAAAGATGATGGTTCACCAAAATCCTTCCAGGTTTTAATAATGCGTTTTACACTTCTTAACCAAATTTAAGTAGTTTCATCTCCTTATTTCTGTTCCCTTACTTGATGCAGGGCAATTATGTGACTCTCTGAAACAGAGTAAGCCTACGTTCACACCGAACGTCAAAGCCGCCGGAAGTCATTCATTTTCAATGGGAGCCGGCGGCGAAGAGCGCGGCGAGAGCGACGAAGGGAGTTGAAATCAGCTGAACTTTATGGTAATGAGCTATGACTCGGTTGAGCGGCAACCAATTAAAAGGGAGGTCTTCCGCTTGAGAGGATTCCGCGGGATGCAGTCCTGTAACTTTTGTTCCGGCGACATTAGTTCCCATGCAAAATGGAGGAGAGGTTGATTAAAGTCTAGTAAATGTTTCTAATGTTATAATAATAAGAAAAATAATACAATAAAAATATATATATTAAATTAGACTAGCAATTCACAATAAACAGAAGCCACACCATACGAATGGCTTATAATTAGTTTGTTTCTACAATACAGTTCTTTCTATGAATCAATTTCTTATCTTCCACATTTTGGTCAGTCTCCACAAGATCAACAAGCTTGATTTGCTTTACGGCCCCTTTAAATACAAGAAAGGCATTCGGTCTACGTCAGAGCAGCCAACAGCGGTGACCGTTGTCGGCAGCAGGGCGGCGAGAGCGTTCACAGTTGGGTGTGAACGCAGGGTAACGTCTTACCCACGACCACAGGAAATGTCCTATGACATGATCATCATTACATGAGCATCGGTTAGGGTTAAATAACTTGTTGCCAACTGAACCATATTAATCACTGCATTAATAATTTAGTGGAAAGCTCTTTTTTTTTTTTGGGCCAGACAGTGTATCTCGTGTCGCGCATCTCTTAATGTTGTAATGTTACCTCTCTGTTTAATTTTTTTCCCTTACTGGCGCATCTTAGCTCCCAAGTTACCGTACTGTACTACGGCGATTGCACAGTGTCCAAACTGCATCAGAACAGATCTCGGAGAAAAACGCCCTGTACCGGTTAACTAGTCCGTTAGAAAGGTGTCACACGAGGATTCGCACTCTTTTCACTATCTAGGGGCAATTTAGCATAACCGGTCCACCTCCTGGTGTGTCTCAAGTGGAGGGGAACTTGAGAAGCTGGAGGAAGCCCACATGGGGAGATCATGCCTAACATAACCTGCACAGTGCGTAACCTGAGCTCAGGATTGACCCGGGGACACAGGAGTGGCAATAGCTGCTACCCACCTCGGTGCAAAACTACAGACGCAAATTACACACACTAAGCACAAGCTGATCAAGTACATGGTGTACATGTGGTATTTATTTAGTTAGTTAGTTTTCACCAAACCATGTCGCCCAAAGATTTTCGACAGTGATTCACTAAGCAGTGATTGTTCAACTCCCAGTTCGTTCACACAATTTGGGTGTGTTTTGAACGTTTCCTGTTTCATGCACATCCATGGCTTTAGGTGTTCACCACGCCAAGGTGTAAATAAATTTTCAGACAATGTTCATTCCGACATCCAGCTCTGAGCTCAGCCTTTAAGACTCGTGCTGAATAAGAGCCTTATAGTCTCGCTGACGTGCCGAAAAACCTTTCAAACCTCTTAAACCTGTTACAGCTGATCGTTTAGAGCAGGACTCGAGGAGTGATGGCTCGGAGGAATTCAAGAGGACACGGTACTGTCTGTGCTCGAACGGGCCGTCTCATAGGCACTCTTTCCGTGCGTGTGTTTGGATGTCACCTGACCGCTCTCGGCGGGAGGTTTGTCGGTTTAATGTGTCGTGGTAATCTGAGCTTCTCAGACTGCGGGGAAAAATCATCTCGGGTTGAGAGAGTTGTGGCAGGAGAAAGAGGGGACAGCGTGGGTGACGGAGAGAGAATAAGAGAGACCTTCCGACCACAGGTTAGATCTGATGTGCTGTGATTTAAGTATGGTGAATCGGAGTTACTGTTTTCCAATAACAGCACAGTATTGCTTTTATACCTCAACAACCAGCTAGACTTTGCCCTAAAGACTTTCCCATGGTGGAGAACGCACTGACTGTTATAGCACTGACACTGGAGACTCCTTCCAGAACACTTCCTTAAAGGAAACCTCCCATATCAGCTGTTTTCTCTCTGTTATTCACAGCGAACACTTTGAAATAATTGCTGTTATTCAAGTTACTACAAATATAACAAGATCACTATTACCATGGGGGGGAAGAATGTGAAGCTATACTAGAGCTTTACAAGAATGTTTGTTTAGTTCAATGAGTAACCAAACCCGGTGAAGTATTCTGTAGGGTTCTGTAGATGTGGAGGGTGAAGTCGGTCCGAGGTTGTCCTTGACGGGCAGCAGACCTGTTGCGTACGACTCTAGTAATGATATCCTGTGAGTCGGGTCTGGTTGCAGTAGTAACTCAAAGGTTAACTTGGAGGTCCTGAGTGACTAGTGACTTCTTTCTTCTTTCTTCTGCAATCCTTATTTCTAAATGTATGAGCTGTTTAAGTCTCTCAGAGTCAAGCTAGGACTTTTGTGCAGAATAAAGGATCTCTATACCATATAGGAGGATTGGCCTACTACACTAAACACTGTGCTGATCTCAGCATTTGAATACTATTACTATAGAAAGTTTCCTCAGTATGCAGGAGCCATGATTGGACTTCCTGCTTCATGTCTGAAATGCAGAATTCCCAGGAACTCCTTTAATGCCCCGAACATGTGGAAAGGTCCGGAGATGTGGCGATAACTCTCAGCCGAGTTCCTGTAATGTGCAGAACGTCATAAATGGATGTGCATACAGTTCTTACAGACCGATGCATCTCTTCATCAAGTTGGTGACCAGTTATTCGTCGATTTTCAAGGATCCACTCACTGATTTGTTCACAGCATCTACTGCAATGAGCTCTGAGCAACCTCGGCTGGGATCATCATTCACAAACACACAAACATACGGCCTTCGTTAAAACGCAAATGTTTTTCATGTTTTTTACATTGTGTTAAGGTGAATGTTAAACCGGCATATGTATTTAAGTTTAACATTAAATGACATGAGTGGATGCTGAATTGGACATTTAAGCACGGTAACGAGCTTTAATTAATCTACTGTTATTCACTTCTTTTGTAGAGATGTATTCATCTCTACTACAGCCAGGCCAATTACTCCATCCAGTACTGTTGGTGTGTCTTGTGTATTTGCACATTGGTCCAGGAGAAATGCTATTTTCTTCCAGTATTAAGACTGTTTGGACAAATGGAACCTATTTGATTAGGAATGACTCTTAACAAGAAACGACCCCCGGAGATGGCGAGTTCGATTCCCGGGTGACGCTGTCACCTCTCGCGGCCGAAGGTCTAGAGAGAGCTGATTGGCCGAGCTCTCTGAGAGGGGAGGGATGAGAGGTACTTGGTGCTCCCACATTAATCATGGCTCTACAGGGGCGTCTGTGAGCTCAAGCAGCTCAAGTCCTCCGAGTGTTACTCTGGGGCGTGAGCGAGCGGTTCGAAACGATGCGGTCAGTGATATCCTGTGATGATCTTCGGCCCTCCCGACTGAGCGGTAATAGCCTTAATGGCCTTAATGTGGAGCCCCCTAGTGTCGGGGAGGAATTAGACATGAGGGAGAATAGGGATCCAAAAAAACAAGAAACAACCCAACAATTTGATCTAACAGTTTAATTTCTAAATCAAATGTGTCAGAGTAATTAGTAAAAAAAAAAAAAAAATTAGAACTTGAATTGAAAAACACACTGATGGGACTGTTGGGGAAGTAATGAAATTCTGAAACACTAATGAAATCTTGACTTTAAGTCTTAAAAGTGTCTTCTTGCTAAATCTGTACTAAAGGACAAAATGTGAATGGTTATATAATACCTTTACGTTAGTAATGCAGCAAAATGTAAATGAAGCATAAGAAGGATATTCAGTTCGAAAGCTTCGTGCTCTGCTGGTTTCCTTGCAACGTGACATGCTGGATTTATTTTTTTTTTCATTCCTTTCAAGTGGGAGAAAAAATAAAGTGAGCCTGATGAAGTGAGGCTGATAATAACCGATGTACTGTAAGCAATTACAGACACTATCTTGTTTCATGGTTTATTTACATCTATGACCTGTCGATCGCATCGCGTTCTCACGTGGTGGGGGAATTTCCGCGTCTCTGTTTAAAACTGAGTCATCAGTTCACAGAGCCGAAAAACAACAACAAACATCGAGACGTCTTCAGGCCTCTTTGGAGTTTACTGCAAGTTCGGGACAGTCGTTGAGTGTTGGTTGATGTCTTGATTGTCTCGCCATTATGTCGCCTATTTACATCTGAAACGTAACCACTTCCAAGACAGGAAGCTGACCGGAAATTCCATGGCTGCGACACATCTGTCCAGGTGTTAGTGCTGTTTTAGTATGGTACATTAGCTGTATACACTCACATTTGTACACCCGCATGACATTATACCGTTACCATCTGATATCTAGATTAGAATTAGTATTAATTCAGATTAAAGTAAGGATTAATTTAACTTGAAGGCTTGAGACAGCGCACAATATTCAGGTGCTTATTAGAGCATGCTCAGTCATACAGGTATTAGCAAATGCCGCCATGAAAAGGACACAGATGGCACTGCTTTGTAAAAGTGGTAACGTTCCACCTGCCTTGCGGCAAATTCCTATAGGAATATATGTAAAACTTTGAGGTGTAAAAAAACAAAACAAAACAAAAAAAAACCCCACCTCATACGAACTCGGCCGTAAAAGTTAAATAGGAGGGTCCTATACATGATGTTGGTCCTGCACACCTGCACTCGTCTCATTTGTTTATGAATCTGGCGTTACAGTGACGGACCATCTGTCTCCATCTATTTTATTTTTTTTCCCCCTTCTCTACTATTTTTAAACCATTCAATCGCCCCTTCGTTCTCTCTCATCTCCTTTCTTTTCATCCATCTCTCCTTCTTTAAATCCTTCTCTATTTCAGCCACTCGTTTTCCCGCTTACCCATTTCCCAAGACCCAAGCCCTCCCCCACCCTCTTCCTCCTTTCCCTTGTTCCTGTCCTCCTTCTCTCGACGTTCCCGTCTTCCTGCATTCCTCCAACTGATCCCAGGCCAGATGGGGGGATGATTCATCGTCTCCGTATGGGCTGTGATTGAAATTTCAGGCTGCTCGTGTTCCCAGCAGATGAGACGGTGCTTTAAGCCACACTGCTGTTTGGGAATGTTGCAGTTCTCAGGAACTGTGTGATGTTCCGTCCCTAAGGACAAGGTGCTATCTTAAGGAGATGTTATCCGTCAGACCAGACAGATAGCAGAAAGCCACAAGATGTCTTGTATCAGCAAACTTGGTCTTTCTGTCTCTACTTTTTTTTTTTGCTTTTTTGCTTTACGTTACTGTCTAACTTGCATTCCTCACTACACACACATGACCAGCAAAGGCAAATCAAGTCAGAGAACAGAAGCAAACACAGATTCATAAACACACACTGGTCAAACCCCATAGGTCATAACACACATGTTAAACATCAGATCAGTATGTATACTGTATATTGTGAGTTTGCTGGGTGTGTCCAACCCCAGAGGGACAAAGAGCCCCACCGGTCCTGATTGAATGACATCATTAGCATGTGAAAATTTTTTTTGTCTGGTATATAGCGTGTGTGAGCAGAGTGGAAGGAAAGCACGTAATGGTCAGTAACAGGAAGTCCAGCGCTGATAAGAGACGGCGTCAGACGATGACGGCCTCCTGACTCCATGTGTGTGAGACGGAGTGTTGTGTGACTCTAGTTTTCTAGGCACGAAAGGTGTGTGTGTGTGTGTGTGTGTGTGTGTGTGTGTGTGGCCTTAAGCTCTACTGTTACATCACAAAAAATCAACACACACACACAAGCAGGACCACGAACAGCCAGAGACGTGAAAGGCTCATTTCCAGCTGTTACTACCCGGAAACACGATGCTGATCCTGTGTGTGTTTGTGGCTTTAGACACGGACTTGAAATGGGTGCTAATCCTTTGCAGGGCACACACACTCTGGGCAATTCGGGAACTCCAGTTAACCTAATCTGCATGATTTTGGACTGTGGGAGGAAACCCACCACGCAAGGGAAAAACACGTAAATCCCACACGCACAGAACCGAGGCGGGCATCGAACCCTCGACCCGGGAGCCCGGAGGACACGGTGCCAACCACTACGCCACCGTGCTGCCTCCCTCACCAAGCCAAATTTAAAACATCACTAATGAAATTCAAAAGTGCGACAAGTTAACTAAGATCATCAGTAGATCAGTCTTTGAAATGGTGTAGGTCCAAATGTTATTATATTTTATTATATCTGGCCCAAAGGCGCCACATGTCCGGTTCAAAGTCAATCCTAATCACACAGCTACATCCTGAACCCTTATTTATAAACCCTAAAGAAGTAATACAAAGACTTCAGTGACTAGGCTCATGCTTTTCCTCGTGTTTGCCCCAGTGATGGTTGCTGTGGTGTTTAATCTCGTCTGGTAAGAATATGCTGGAGATTGCTTTAATTGCTATTATTAATTGTGAAATATTCACTGATCTCTGGGAAGATTGGTATCGTCTGTTTATCAGCGCAGCAGCATATACGAAGCTTACTGTATGTTGCATATTATTATTATTATTATTATTATTATTATTATTATTATTATTATTATTATGGCATTTAGGCAGTTTTATAAGTACAAGTAAACGAGTATAGTCGGACTGATATCTGATACCTGTCTCAGTATCGATGTATCCCTATGTGAAACTTCATACTTTTTTTGTTTTAAGGCCATCATTTATTTATGTAAAGCTGTACGGAGACGATATGAATTTAAGATTATTAATCACCACAACCTCTGCTCTTGGCGACTACAAATGATCCGGCATTAAAAATCCCATATGCACTTCAGATTTCACTTAATCTCTTCCCGTTCTTGCCAAGGGGCCTCGTTCCTCCGCACAAGCCGAAACCCATTGCGGAATTAAAAGGCATCAGGTTACTTGGCATCTTGTGTAACACCTTGGCTAATTCAAGTTTTAATCTCTGAAACGATCTTGCATGGCACAGATTTTTAAGAATTACTTGGGCTTGGGCTTCTTCAGTCTGATTTTTAGCATGAGCATTCACATCGGTATCCATAGTGATCCGGGTGACATTTTAAAAATGTAGCTTGAATACAATTGAAGCTTTTGTGTGTGATGTTACTGACCAGTAACCTACTTTTGGTAACAGACTGGGCATATGGGGTAGAAGTATGAGGAACGATTTTGTCCTGGTATAAACTGACACCCAAGTGTAGGGAGGAGCATTACATTTTAATATCTCAGCTGTTGTCTTTTTTCTTTTTTTTTTTATATTGATTTTGTCCATCAGTGTTCTGTTAGCCTTTCAGGTTTTTCACATTTTCTTGTTATAAAAAAATAAAGACTGAAATTTTTTAAAGCACCTTTGGCAGCAAAGACATCCTCAAGCCTGCTTCGGAATGATGCTACAAGCTTGGCACACTTTATTATTATTATTATTATTATTGTTGTTTTTTTTTTTTTTTGGAAGCTTTCACCAGAATCATTCAAGCTCAATTGGGTTGGATGGGCTCTCCAGAGGTGCTCTATTGGGTTCAAGTCTAGACTCAGCTGGGCCAGAGTTGTTTTGAAGCCACGGCTGTGCTTTCTTGGTGGTATGCTTCAAAACCAAAAGATCCCCACAGCATGATGCTGCCAGCACCCTGTTCGACTGTGTAGGTTTTAGTAAGGTGATGCAAGTATAACTGCCTGATTCTTAATAGTTCAATCAGGACCGAGGATTTTACTTCTCATTGTCTCAGAGCCATTCAGGGGCTTTTTGGTAAACTCCCTTGGGGGGTTGTTGTGTGTCCTTTTAATGAGGAACGGATTTAAGCCACACCGCTATTCGGGAATGTTGCATGGATCTGGCCACTGTACCACTGTAGGTCTGATCGGTGGAGTGCTGCAGTGATGGCTTTCCTTCTGTATGGCTCTCCCATCTCCATGGGAACTGAGGAGCTCATTTATAGTGATCCTTTGGTTCTTGGTACCCTTTCTGACTGAGGCGGTTTGTCCCCAGTTACTGGCTACAGTAGCTGGCTGGGTCTGGGAATACTGTTGATTGTTCCAAATCTCTGCCATTTGAGAATGATGGAGGCCGTCATGCTCTTTGACACATTTTTTTTGTATCCATTCCTTTATCTGTGACACAACCTTGTTTTGTATGCCAACAGATAATCTATTATTTACATATATTATTAAAACTATAAACTTGGCATGTCTGTACATTTTGCAAGATATTTGCAAAAAAATAATTTGGGGTGACATAAAATGAGTAATAGAATGCATCAAGATGGTTTTGGGAATTTTTGTTTGTTTGTGCACGCATCACATTAAAAACTACTAACAATTTGGCCGTGGTAACATATAGGCTTTGTTTTATCGCAATCGGACCATGGGGAGAGATGTGCTAATTTAACATTTGCCCTTCATAAAAAGTATCATAAAAAATAGACCTTAAATCTCAACATTCAACAGATGACGCTGTACATGTTTTACATATACGTGCTTATGAGTGTGCCGTTGAAATCTACTTAATAAACATGATCTTCCACCTTTATTCTCTGAAAACATATCGTAAATTAGAGATTTATTTATTTATTCTTTTTATTTTTTTATTTTTATGACCTCTCAAAATGTTGAAAAAGACACACTTTTTTACTTTGTTGTTGTGGAGAATTGAATGTGGAATAGTATGGGAGTGGGGAGGAATTTGAATCAATTATAAAATGTGTGTGAAAAAACGTGTAAAGTGTATGAAAGCATTCCCTCTGCACTTTATACTGGTACATTTAAGGCATGGTTTATGGCAACTGGTTTACTTGATAGTTGCAGTTGAAATTCAGTAGTATCAGAAGCCCCAGCTGCCAATGAAGGGTTTGCTAGTTAGCTAGACGTAGTCTTGAATGGCCTGCCTATTATAATTTTAAAGAAATATGGAGGTAAGACTAGCTAGAAATTATATAACATGCAAGCTGATGTTAAATATTAGGAGTTAAATATTTTCATGTTAAACTCAATTAGCGTCTGCAATACCTGGAAAGCTTCAAGCCTGCTTAAGAGATCAGCTCAGGTTCAGGTGTGTCAGGTGGTGTTTTCGCTCACATAAACTGAACATTCCTCTGTAAAGAAACTCTTAGCCAGTTTCAGCTCTGACGATGTAACCTTCTAACTCCTGTCGGTGTTTACATCACCTTTGAGCTGCTGTCAAAAGACTTTGTGTTTTGACATTTGTAAATGTTTCTCCTTTTTTGTTTCTTGGAAAGCCATTGTTTTTAGCTTACAGTCCCAGCATGTTTGTTCTGGATACACAAGTGTCAGCATGGTGGTATTTTACTTCAGGTCAGCCGTAAAATAATGTTTTGCAAGATGAGAGAAAAATTTTAATAGATTTGAACTTGATAAATGAGCGAGATCTTGCAATACGAGTAGTACGTTACACTAGTGATGGGACGTTTGAATAATTTTAGTGACTCAGTTCTTAGAATCTCTTTTTGAGTCCTTTAGTTCATTTCGTTCTTTTGATCAGAAATAAAATAAAATGTTGCATTTTCAATAAACAGACACCCATCACGTCTACAGACACACATTTTGGCTATAGTTCCAGTAATGTAAATGGTACAATGCAGGACATTATGATAAACAGAATGAAAAGCTCACCTCTCGTATCTTCTAGTCTGAGTCGTTCGTTCTTTTGAATCTATTGCACTGCAATCTATGGAAGTCTATGGGAGTCACGTGACAAAAGAACAACCAACTAGGATTAGAAGATTCATTGGTAAGAACCGTTCAATTCTGTTTCCTGTGTACTGCACTGCATAGCGTCTAATGGAGTGACAAAAGAATGAATGATTCGGAGCAAAAGACTCAAAGGTAACTACTTATTTCTGTTTTCTGCACATAGTCTACGGAGGTTTTGCAATGCTTTGCGCATGCGCGCCCAGTAGAAAATGAATGAATCACTCTCCGAGACTACTCGTTCAAGTCACGTTAAAGACTTATTCAAAAAGAACGAATTGTTCATGGACGACCCATCACTAGCATACACTTTGTCTACAGAACGTCACATGATCACAACTGAGCCAGTGGGTCTTATCTCCCTCTCTTTCTCGGGCGTGTGTGCAGTGCTGGAAATCCTCAAAGGGAGGCAAAAGCAAGTGTCATTAGATATTCCTTGTTAAAGTTGCACAAAAAGAAAAAGATTCCAGTAAGTCAACAGAGAGCCATGATCCTATTACTGTGTGTGTGTGTCTATAAAAGTTGTTCAACACAATAATCTCCCCCCTCCCCCTGCTCTCTCTTGTCTCCTTTACACCAGCCACGATTGTTTTCAAAGAAGATAAAGTTTAATTTTCACTTTATATTTTGTATGAATCCTTCATTTGGATTGTGGAATGAATCATCTGAGCTTCCATTATTTCTTATAGGGAAATTCGCTTTGATATAACAGAATTTTGAATTACAAGAACACTTCCAGAACAAATTACGCTCGCAATCCAAGGTTTAACTGTATTTTTGATCAGTTAGATTCTGCCTTGGATGTATGGCAGGTCTATGTGTTCGAAATAAAACAAGGCATGTTGTGATGTTTGAGGAACAGTATGTGACACAAAGACACAAAGCAGATGTACAATTACCACGTCAAAATCGATTTTTATTCCTTTAATACAACAGCAATTGGACGAGGATTATGTTTTATTTTAAAAAGACATTTTATCCAGAATGTTTCTGATTAACTCTCAACACAAGAGCACCATATGTTCCACAGAAAAGCTTTATGCTGAGTATAAATGACACAATGACACACAGGTGTCTGTGCAAACGTCCTTATCACAGTGACCGGTTTTCGAGTAAAGTTCTTAAAAAGGCATCTTGACTGAGGCTTTCTGTCATTCATCATGCAACGCATATTCTGAGTATACATTACAAGCATTCTTGGTTGAGTGAAACAGCAGTGTGGGAGAGAGGTAAGAAGTTCATCCATCCATTCATTATTCACCTGGTGTGTGTTAAGGGCGGAACAACAGGGTCTGCTCCTTGCCTGGGGCAATTTAGCTGTAACTTGTGGGAACATTTACAGTTCACTTCTTAAAGGAAGTCTGCTGTTGAAAAGTTGACATGTGACCTGCTTACTTTGGTTATGTGACATGCATTTTTTTTTTCTTTTTTTTACCAAACACCAGATACATTATTACTTCTGTTTTTCACCAAGAAAGATGTGTAAGACGTTGAAGGTAATGTCCAACCAGTGTGTTGTTCCTCCAGTGTATCATCTTGATCTTTCTCCATCTCATTTGCATACAAACCCAAACTTTCTCTAAACTCATTATTTATGGTTCTGGCCAAAACCATTCTAAAGCTAGTATAGTTTCATCATGAGGCGTTTGTCCTGTTTCCTCCAGTTATGGTCTTTTGTAATTTTACCTTTTCCCAAAACAAACATTGTTTTCCTTGATATAGTGATTATGGGGTTTTGTCGTTTCATTTGGCTTCCTGCACGCTGATTGCTTATAGTGTAATAATTTGTTTCATTGCCCGTGTAATGGCTCTGTAATTTTAAGTTGCTGTTCTGGACGCCTGGATTTATGGCCACAACTTTGCCTCAGCTACCAGTATCATTTCTGCCTCTTTTTTTGGCATCTGCTGTTTTTCTTCCTGTCAAATGCAGCCTATGTGTGGCATCTATTTTCAGCCTCCTTCTCAGTTAAAGGCTGCTGGATGTGTTTGTTTGGCCTCAAGTTAGCCGCAAACCCCAAGGCCAGTGTTGGAAGTAGGCACTGGTTTCCCACCAATGTCTCTGCTGCCAGGAATTCAGGCCACTTGAGGATTTTTTGTATGATCTAGGATTTCAAGTGGTTAAAATGCCATAGCTTGATCATGGGCTCCATAGCTCACCTCTTTGTATACCTCTTGCCAAAGCTCCATTACAAGGGGCATCCAGGCTTGCATGGATCTGTCATTTCATTTAGTGGTTCAGCTTCACGTTGGGCCTCATGTTGCAGCTCCGTTGCATGTTTCATAAACTATCTCCTCATTATGTTTCTTTGTGGAGCTCCAACATGGGGCCTATGGAGCCTTTATTTTGGTCTTTCATGGGTTCACTGGTCCAGTTCTGATTTGGGCTGCCTAATACAGCTTGATTGTAGGCCTCAGGGCTTGTGCAGCTCAATCATGGGCCCCTCCATCCCAATTTCATGACCTCAGCGGTACATCTTGGCATTATAACTTTTGGCATAGCTCCATCATATAATCTATATAGGGTCTAGTGGTGTAGGTTGCATTAGGCCTCTTGGTGCCGCTCCACTGTACGCCTCAGGGCAAGGAGGAACCAGCAGTTCTGATTCCCCACTTTACTTGGATTGACTGTAACAACCTGCCAGTAGTTGGCTTGATTTGTGGCTTTCCTGCACTTTGGTTAACACACACACGTAATTCTGGCTATTAATGCCATACAGCATCATTTAAAGCCTATATTCAGATGCATGCTAGCGTGGCTTGGGTCAGCTTGGGTTAGAGGGGATCAAGAATTGTCTTCCATCTATGATATAATATTTTATATTCTGATTGAACCGTTTTTGCCAGAATGACACTGACCCTTATCCACAATGCACAGGGGCTTATGGAATGGTTTGATGGCTTAGAAAGCATCAGATCATAACCCGACCCATGTTGGACAAATGTATTTGACAGTGCTGTTAACTTCTAGCAAGAAAAAAAAAAGTAATATCTTTGTGCAACTCCAGTGCAGTTCTATGATGGTGTGGGATCTGAACAAATGTTCCTTGAAACTGATCTGGTGCCTTGTGGAGGCGCAGCACCATACTAATGGACTGTATGTTGTTGTTTTCCCTCAAAAAGATTGTTACATGATTTTTTCACACTTAAATGCATCCCTATGTGAGATCAAGCATCCAAACATGAACCCTCATTCCTATGGATTATCTGGTTATAAGGCACCTTCCAAAATGCCATGTATTAGGGAGAAAGTGAACAAACATTTTTGGAAGCTGGAAAAAGAGGACAATAAGGATCTGCGGAACTTTTGACAAGGGCCAAATTGTGAAGGTTTTATGACTGGGTCAGAGGATCCATATAACCGCAGGTCTTATGGGTTGTTCCTTATATCAGGTATTGGGGGTATCTACCAAAAGTGGTTCAAGAAAGGATAAGTAGTGAACAGGTGACAGGGTCAGGATGCGCAAGGTTTATTGATTTTGGTGTTCTCGGAGTAGTGTTTTGTTGAGGAATCTTCCTGGCGGATGTTGCTTTGCAGGCCATGCACCACCCCGATGATCTCTAATGGCAGTGGTCTCTTACAGAAGTATGATACATCCTTGCACACTGGAAAAAAAGAAGAAGGAAAAAAAAAACAGCACACCATCAGAGGACTACCCTATGCCTTGCCGGGTCATAGCTGTTTAACAGCAAAAGAGGACATTTATTAGGACGGGAGGTCTTTGTCATGGCTAATCGGTATACAGCATGAACAATACTTTAATAGTCAATATCTGTTAAAGATTCTGTGATTCTCATTATACATGTCCAGTCACTTCCCACCAATTCTAGACATTTCAGTTGTACCTACTAAAAAACAACACACACGAACATGTTGAGTGTCTATGTAAGGGCAAAGCTGGTGGTTTGTGAAGTTTAATGACGGCCTCATTAATTGTAACTGGCTTTTCTCAGTATTTATCATTTATATTTTTAGATTTTGCTCAAGCAAATTGGAAAGAACATATTTGTTTTGAACAGCAATTGACTTTAAGAACATACCAAGGGAACATGTATTTAAAAAAATGTCACTAACATTTCAGTAATATCAAGAGCACTTGTTACTCACCATATAATGATGACCTCCTTTGGCAATTTGCCTCAATTTAGAAGCCTAAAATGTTTTGCATTTACAGCTAAGGATTAAATTTCAGACTCCCTCAGGGTCGTACATCACACATTCTTGATGAAAAGGAGCAACTGCAGCGATCAGCAGCCTCCCTTCTCTGGAATTTCTCACCATGTTAGTGCTGTTCCACTCCATATGAGACTCTTCCAGTGGTGTTGGCTTTCGTCTCTTTTACCTCATGGCAATTCTGGGTCACTGGGTCATAGTGGCAGTTGAAACCTGCATGAGTGTTGTTTTTCCCCTTTGGCCTTTGAAAGGCACAGGTGGGATCTTCGCTTATCACCGTTCTTAGGTGTGCAGTATCAGCGTTATGTTAGAGCAGCCATGTAATGGATATGGTAGTACGAGGGGTGTGGCATAAGCTCGACAAGCTGGTGTCTCCACTGAGCAGCGGCGTTGAGGTTTTAGCACTCGTCGCTTCATTCACATTCTGAAAGAGGTCAAGAGGTCACTTCTGCAGAAGGATAATTTTACCACGTTTTTCCACTACACTGTTGCTTCAACCTCATGCTTATGAGTGACTTGTATTAAGTAAATTTAAGTGAATATATTATCTTTGCTGCATTATTGTATAAATAACTTGCATTAGTTTGCATAATTCAGTTCGTGAATTTATGATTTACCTGCTTAGTGTATTTATGATTTTCCCAGCAGCTATGTTAGTGACGGACTTACAATATTGGTGGCTTTCAGCAAAACATTTGCTTATAAAGAGATCTTAAAGGCATCATCTCAGCAAGAATTCCAGCCAGATTAACAGGAGACTAGATACAATTCCTGGAGAATTTGTGAAGTAGAGGTGGAATGGCGTACAACTTTTTTTTCTGGGCAAAATATTGAAAACGGCTAGTTTCTAGCCCGTGCAATCCTAAAGCTATGAGTTTGTATACTGCCTGTGATATCAGGAGTCTAGGGAGCGTGGCTTGAACCACTTGCTGCAGCATCATCTCCCCCTGCATGCAAAACTCACAGGCACAGACAATGTAGCAAGCTTTAACGTTAAAGTCAATATCGGAGGAAGCGTAGCTGCTAGAGCTTTGGTTCTCGGATTATTTGAGAGAGGAGACTTCAATGTTGTCGGATGTGATATTTCTTGTGCATTTCAAAAACTGAGTGGAGGATGGCAGTCGTTCCAAAGTAAATTATTTTCGATCAACAGAATTTTTACCAAAGTAGTAAAGTCTTTCAAGCTCTTGTGTGTGCTGTGTCTCTTGTGTCAAAGTGATTCGTCATGGGTACGAAAAAGGTTCTCATAACCTGAAAACATCATTTTTTTTTCTCGTTCTGCTGCTCTCCGGAGACCTGGCCAAAAGTTTCGTGAGGTCACTTGCAAAATTCAGGGCGATACGGTTGTCCAGTCAACAGGAATTTTTAGAAAAACTTCAGTTGGTTCCCTGAGAAAAGTTTTAGCACACCATTCCCAACAGGGAGAGATTCGAGTTTCTCATTGAGTGGCAATTTGGTCATTGTTTTTTTAATATGAACGTTTCATTCTCTTGAATGAAATGTCTAAAGTTTGAATTGAGTTGGAAAGAATTTAAAACGTAACTTTGTTCATATAGATTTTCAAAGTTATTTTTTTACTGGTTGCCAAATTCATGGAACGTTTCCCACCTGTGCTAAAAATAACTACAGTCCAGGTTTACTTGTACAGAATATCTTCTTGGTAATTTAACAAATATTAACTTTCCTTGAGTTTTCCCTTGTTTTCCATAACACAGGCTTAACTAAGCTATGTAGTAGCAAGGTAAATCATTAGCCCAAGTAATTACTCAGTTTAAGCTCTGTGCTCCCTTTTCTCAGTGGTTCAGCTTCAGTGTGGCACCAACTTGAACCATATGAATGTTGGTGTGCATTAGATCTATTCCAATTCTGCTGAATAAAAAACTGGATTCTAAATGGTCTGCACTATATGTATTTTTATACAAATTTTACAATTGTCTAGGAACTACCAACCAAGAACTAGTTCTAGAAATAACAGCTCCAGGATTTAGGATGCCACATTTGCTAGCACACCCTCAAATAAAGGCTACACATCATTGTGCATTATGGGTATTCTGTAATCACAATACTTAGAGAAGCCTAGTGAGATTTTACGAGGAATCGAGGATATTCTCCACTGTACTTGGAACATAGGGTGTGGTTTCAGACATGCACGAGATGTCCGTCTGTGGATCTATCGCTGATTATTAGTCCTGCTGAACTGACGGATTTGCTAAGAGACTCAGTGGTTGTTTTTATGACAAACTTTCCCGTAAACAAGCCATCAACAAACAGGGATTCATGACACGAAACCTGCAGTACATGGAGGAAAAAAAAAAAATTTAAAAAGAAGGAAAAAAAAAATGTATAAAACCAGCTGGAGAACATTTGCGCTAAGTGTTTTCATGTGCCTTTTTGTATTCATGTCCAAAGCATAATGGAGTGTATCCAGGACACKTACAAAATCCCTCAGTTCTCTGTAATAGGTCCAAATAACGTATCCTAGCTGGTTTCAAACACCCATTACTGTATATACCCGCTGCTTGAACACAACCTGTGTGACTTGCATGGATATGGTTTTGTGGTGTTTTGACGACCTCATTTTTTTTTTACTAGAGTTCAAGAAATGTTACTGTGCCTTTTTTTTTTTGGTGTCATTATTGTCGATGCCGATACTGCAGTAACTCATGACTTTTTTTTTCTCTCTCTCTCTTTATTTCAGTTCTCTGTGCGAAGAACTTGTCAAAGAAGGACTTTTTCAGTAAGTAACCAGTTTAAATATTCTGCTGTCACTTAAGTAGTAAACTTTTCTTGTAGCAGATTTTACAGTAAAAAGAAAAGAAAATAGAGGATAAAGTGATGCAATGTGCTTTTATAGAAAAATAGTAAATACTTGGGAAGGAGTTTCTGATGCCACCCTGAAGATAATCTTCGACTTCTGACACGTTTTATTCCTCTTTACACCACAACAATTTCCCAACATTTAAAGAGTTTATATACAAGAATGACACGGCATACTTTTTATTGCCTCTAATAACATTAAAGTACAAAGAAACAAGTTTCTGATATCATTTACAATATATCTACTTTGAAAACAACATCTAACCAATCAGACTTGATGATTCAACAGTGCTGTGTAATTAAAGAGAACCTATGATGTAAAATTCACTTAGACATTCAAATGTCTTCCCAGTGTCTATGTAACAAATCCGTTTTTGTATTGTATTGCCTGGTGCTTAAACGAGCTTAATTCGTCCCYTATTGTGACCTCATATAAGAAGATGCCCTACTCTGGTTTGTTGCTCAGCTCTGCAGGTCTCTGGCAGGACATGGTTCAGCAGTAGCTAACTTAGGGTTACAGTACGTAGACACTGAAATGGCACATTAGGAGGAGGATTAGACTAGAGATAGTCTGAGGTATAAAAATGCATGATCTGAAAAACAGTGAACTATGGGAAAATTAAAATGACAGCTACCACACATGTACTGTACGTTGTTCTTGTTTAAAGATGTGACATTACTGAAGACCTGGCCACAGTCTGAGACATTTTGTTAACTACATAAGCTTTGACAGCTTGAGGGCAAAACTGCGTAAAGCATGTTTGTTTTGACTGGTGATTGATGTTTTGTCTGAATGTCTACATTTTGTGTAACAGGAACATTTCGTATTCTTTTATACAATCACTACATAATTCAGATGGACTTGGAGCGTGTTGGAAATTTGATCTACACTCAACAGGCACTTCATTAGGTACATCTTACTAGTCTTCACAACCGTCTTAATTCTTCATTGCATTGGTTGATCAAGGAGCTGGAATCATTCCTTTAGAGATTTTGGTCCACATTAACATTATGGCATCATGCAGTTTCTGCAGATTTGGTGGCTGCACATTCATGATGCAAAGCTCATGTTACAACTCATCCCACAGGTTCTCTGTTGCATTGAGATCTGGCGACTGTGGAGGCCATTTCAGTATAATGAACACGTCATGTCCAAGAAAACAGTTTGAGATGATTTTAGCTTGGTGATTTATCCTGTGGTCATAAAGGGATGGACATGGTCAGAAACATTACTCAGGTAGTGATGCTCTCTTGGTACTAAGGAGCCCTAATGTGTGCCAAGAAAATATCCCACACATCATTACACCACCATAACCAGCTTAAACAATCGACACAAGGCAGGATGGATCCATGTTTTCATGTTGTTTGCACTCTACCATCCAAATAATGAGAATAATCAGAACAGACAATAGTTTTCCAAACTTCTATTGTCCAATATTGTCCAGGTTTTTGTGCTTAGATGACAGGAATGGCACCGGGTGAAGACTTCAGCTGCTGTCCATCTGCTTTAAGGTTTAATGTGTAGTGCATTCCGAGATACTCTTCAGCATACCTTAGTTATAACAATGTTATTTTAGTGACCGTTGCCTTTCTATCAACTTGATCCAGTCTGGCCATTCTCCCCTATCCTCTCACATCAAGACATTTTCTTCCAGAGAACTGCAGACACTGAATATTTTCTCTTTTTCAGCCCATTCTTTGTAAACCCTAGAGATGTTTGTGCAAAAAAAATCCCAGGGGATCAGCAGTTTCGGAAATATTCAGACCAGCCTGTCTGACACCAACAACCATGCCACGATCAGAGCCATTTAAATCACACTTCGCCTCCATTCTGATGCTAGATTTGAATGACCTTGACCACGTTGAACATCATAAATGCGTTGACTAGCTACCATATGATTTGGCTGATTTAGATATTTGCATTAACAAGCATTTGACAGGTGTACCTAATGAGTGTACAGTATATACTCGCCTTTTTCATTGTCCTTTCTGTTTCACATGGACATTTGTATAAACACCACCATAACAGGAAATACCAACATGGCATACACGTAAATGTGTCTGAACAAGTCTACCCTATACGCATGCCTCTACTGTAGTATCATAGTCTGAGAAAAACCACAGTTAAACATACACTGTAAAAGATCTGCTCATTACTGTTTCTTAGTGAGGGAGTCTTTACTTATGAATCACCAAGAATCTGTACAGTGTGGATATCCAAACTGGACAGTGTAATACTTTGGACTTCCTGACACCTTTGTAACCATGTATTACCAACATTTCCCTACTTTTTATCGGCTGCTGAAGAGTCATCAGGATGTTAAGGTAACCCGTCTCTCCATATTGGAGAAAATACTTATTAATTGAACCATGTTTCATTTCAGAATGGTAAGAGTAAATCCCCTTCTTACAAGACCATATCATACCACCCAGAAATGTTTTATTTCTCTATTACACTAAAGCAAACTCGAGCTTGAAATTAGCAAAATCTAAAGACATGGTCTTAATACTCCTGTTCTACCCTGCCGCTCAAAAGTTTGGGATCATATGCAAATTTCTTTGTTTTTGTTTAGTGCTTTATTTTCTACATTCTACACCAGTACTGGGGATTTCAAAACCATGAAATAACGCGTATGAATTTAGGTAATTATGTAACAACAACAGTCAGTGGTTATTTTAAGACGCTGAGGTCAGTTGTTCTGGAATAGTTCTTGTAAGAACAGTATCGTCAAGTGCATTTGCAAAACCCATCAAGCACCATGATGAAACTGGTTCTCGTGAAGACCTTCCCAGGAAAGCAAGACCAAAATTTACCTCTGCTGCAGAGAAGACGTTCATGTATGTAGAGTTACCAGCCTCAAAGATCACAAATTAACAAACACCTCGCATTAGAGCCGTTGTGTTCATTCAATTCAATTTTGTGTTCATGTTTTAATCATGACTAGTTGATGCATCTCAAATGAGATTGTTGCTTATTTTCAATGCCGTCAGCATTGCTTTACAATGTTGAAAGAAATAAAAATCAGGAACAACCATGGAATTAGAAAGTCATCCCAAACGTTTGAGCGGTAAACATTTGTTTTTTTGTGCTGTTACAATTTGTTAATTAGCAACCGAGGAACTTTTAACTACTTGAACAGTTTAAGTGACTGCACCATACCATATGTGATGCAAAGTTTGCACCGTTGGTTAGAACTTTTGACCTACAGGTTAATGTAGCCAACAGCGAACGCACATGACCTTATGGGATTGCACGTGGCGAAATCCTGACTCTCCGTGAGAGGCAGAACGTTCAACGTTGTACAGATAACAACCAGCAGATGCCTAGCTGAACGTGTTGTTGTCTGGTCACAAATTATAGTCCCATAAGTAAATGATAACGTCCTCTTGATAGCTCATGAACAAAGAGTTTTCATAGCAGCATCTGGGTTCTGTAATCTGTCATTCTAATCTGCCTGCTTGTGAAGATAAAGAAAAAAAAGAAATGATGTCTGGCAGAAGGTTTACCACAATGACAGTACTCTTGGAGAACTGCAAGCAAAGTAGCTGCTGATTAAATTGACGCATCTGCTGTTTGTTAACCTTCTTAAGTAACAACTGAAAGCAATTTATGTTTGAATTGGTTACTGCCATCATTAAATGTTTGATTTTTTATTTTTATTTTTTAATCTTGGTATAGAAAGAAATGACTCTTAAAGTAGAAAGTGATGCAGGCAGTGTGTCCCGTAAGCTGCAAGATAAAGGTCCAGTGTTGTGTGCAGATACTCTTAATCCTAAACTATGACCTCAGTGACATGAATGGATTCTGCCATAAATGGATTCTTTGCTAAATAAGACACCTCATTCTTTCTTAGTCTCCATATTGGTGTTTCACAAGAGTATGAATATTAATATGCAGATAACACCACCGTCCACAGCTTAATCACAAACAACCACAAGTACACACTCACAAATGCTGACCCTGGCATCATTTGGAAAACACACCAAGAAGATTGACAAAGACCTTCTGTCCCCAAACTTGTTACAGATGGTCTTCCTCGCCCGACATGTAACTGTAAAATGTGAAGATACTCGACAATTTTGTGTTCATGTTTTTTCTTTGTTTTATCCCATTAGGACTGCCAGACCCCTTTGCTAAAGTTGTGGTGGATGGTTCAGGTCAGTGCCACTCGACAGACACAGTCAGGAATACACTGGACCCAAAGTGGAACCAGCATTATGACCTGTAAGTCAGCCACATATCATATCATATATATGTATCTGCTGTCTTCCTTCCTGCCAAAATGCAGAAATATTTATGTTTAGAATGAGGTTTAGCTGGAACTATACTCGTTAAATATTTTATCACATCCAGCTACCCTATATGGAGACGCTACAAATAGCATTGAGTCTATTCCATTTGTTGCTGTTAATGTGCTATAAGGCCCAATATACATTGGAAAGTGTCTATCATGGGTTCATTCCTAGGCAGTTATTTCTTGGTTTTGGAGTACCCATCGTGGTCATCTACGTGGCACTGCTACAAGTGCATCAGGTCCCTTTACTGTCCCGTGATAAAAGGAGATGTGCAGAGGACAAATCAGATAGATCCTGTGTAGCTGCTGTGCCACAGTATTACTGTATGTAGAACTGATTGTACCACAGTGCTGTTGAGTTCTTAATTCTAATTGATCAAGAAGTGTTGATTAATTTTCCATTACAATAGGTCTGACAGTAGTTTGGCCGCAAAGCACAGGTTTTTATTAATGTCATATGGTATTGTTTTTATGGGGACCTGTATCAGGGACGCTCCACATTATGTAACAGGGGAAATGGCATTTGTGGAAGGAGTCTCCAGTGTCGGCACTTTATTACAGCAGGTTTTCTAAGTGCTTATGCCTTACCTATTGTCACGTGACAACTAAGAATACTTGATTAAATGGGAGTCGTAAAGCCGCCAAAATGCAGTTCATTATCGTTTCACTGTTGCGCGAGTACTTTTTTTTTATTTCAGGAAATGTTTCCTTGATCAGCCCTGCTAATGTGTTGGCAATTCATATATTTGCGGTTAAGAAACATTCCTTCATGAAGACGTATATAGCAGAAAATCAAGCCGTAATGCGGAATCGAACAGTGAACGTTTCAGCAGCTGTTCCTGTCCTGAGCCCATGTTTATCGAGCGTGTCTTCTGAACACTCTTGAATTTCAGATTCAGCCGTGTTTTTAGGGAATTCCTGGGAGGACCCAAAGGCCCTGCTGGCAGCAAAGTTCATTCCAACCAGAGAAACTATGTGCTGGCTTTTTCTCTCGAACTCTCTATTGAGAACATATTGAGTTTTCTAGATTGTTTTTTTATTTTTTTATTTTTTTACACAGCCTTATCACAACAGTTAGAATGAAGAAAACAAAGAAGCAAATGTATGTTCTGGGTGTTACAGCATGAACACAACACAATACAACATGTCTAACTTTAACATAAATCAATCATCGCACTACAGCATGAACAATATGACATAAATACAGCTTATTTTATAATTGTATAGTTTATTATGAAGTAAGCATGGTGTGCTAAATGCTGTATAGATGATCATGGCATAATATACTACAAAAAGAAGCCACAAATATAGCATTGTACAAAACTACAAAAGCGACAGAACAAAACCATGTCTGCTAACTCATGAAATGTTCTACATTATAACAGCATGCTAACATGCTAACATAATACAATCTGAATGCATAAACATCGCATTATCGGTTTGTATTGTCGTTAGGCATGTTTCTGTGTGCGTCTGTGAATCCATGACTCAGATAGTTAATGGAGCTTAGGGCATCCCATCCCATCCTAATCCCCTACTGGCTGCAGTAAGACTCCACAATCCCCCACAGCCCCACACCCTTGCACCGAGAACAGGTGTGTGCAGTACCCGAGAGAGAAAAGGCAGTCTACACCACATAGTCCAATCTGTGTGTTTTGTCTCAGGCTTCTTGTGTCTTTTCAGGCTGAATGGTCAGGTGATATCAGCCTCAAGCTGCTCTTTAAACCAGGGTGAAAAGCATTGAAACGCATATAAAGCCCATGGGAAGCAGTTTGGTTCACACATGTGTCTTGTGTGTTCAATTTAGTCTGAGAGTTTGAAAGAACCTCAATGTTATGTGCACGTCTTTACAAAGCTGAAAAGAATGTAAATGTGTGTGTGTGAGTGGGAGTGTCTGTATAGTACGTTTGAATGTGTTTATTTCAGACAAAGAAAGTGACTGCCTTTTCTCCCCATGACGTGACGATTTTAGCATTTGACAACATTTGCGGTGCACGTTATGAAAGTGTCTTAAAGTTTAAGAAATTACTGAGGTAAGGGACATATTAAGGTGAGGGATACATTTATCGAGGTAAAGTTTAAAGTTACTGAGGTAATCTATCATCCGGAGATCGCGAGTTCGATTCCCGGGTGATGCTGTAACCTCTCGCAGCGAGAGAGCTGATTGGCCGAGCTCTCTCAGAGGGGAGGGATGAGAGGTACTTAGTGTTCCCACATTAATCACATTAATCTACAGCCAGTCAGGGGCGTCTGTGAGCTCGCGCAACGGAAGGAGCGGATAGCGCTGTCCTCCGAGTGTGTTACGCCGCCCCCAACGGTGCGTGAGCGAGCAGTTTGAAAAGAGTGTCGGTTGTGATCGGTTGGCGTCACGTGGTTCGGAGGAAACGCGCGATAGTCTTCGGCCCTCCCGGCTGAGTGGTAGTAGTAGCCTTAATGTGRGMGCCCCCTWGTGACGGGGAGGAATTGGACACAACTAAATTAGGGAGAAAATCGAGGAAAAATCCCCCCATCAAAAAAAAAAGTTAGAGGTAAAGGATGCAGTTACTGAGGTAAAGGATGCAGTTACTGAGGTAAAGGATGCAGTTACTGAGGTAAAGAGTTCATAAGGTATAGTATACAGTTATTGAGGTAAGGTAAAGAGTTCATAAGGTATAGTATACAGTTATTGAGGTAAAGGGTATGGTTGCTGGGGTGAAGGGTAGAGTTAATGTAAGGGTGCAGGTCGGGTAGTAATTTATTAGTTAGAGTCCAGTTTCTGAGGTAAGGGAAGTGTTGCTCAGATTGTAAGTATGATTAGGATTAGATGTTTGGATCTCTGAGATTTGAGTTAATCATAGGCACAACAATATTTAGTTAAGCATTGCAGTAAAATGCTCAAAACAACTATTAGTCATCACAAAAGATAACAGATTTAAATATAGCATTTGTGGTTTTTTAATAGTAAATACAAGTCTTTTTTTATATTTACTGTTTTTTTCCATGGTAATTAATGGGAAATCACCAAGCTCAGAGATTCTTACTCATAGCGGCATAGGTACTAATGACTCAGCGATTAAAAACTCAGCAACAACTTCAAGAAGATCAGATTTTGTATTGAATGAGCCAAGACCTACTTTAGTTTTGTTTTGGAGGCACAAGGCTAACAGAACAATGATGTCTGCTTCGCACATGTTCTTTTCTAGTTAGTCCAACGCACTGTAGTCTTTTCAAATAAGCAGAATTTTACAGTCAATTCGTACACCGTCACATTGAAAGGTATCAATCTAAAGTGTTTTCGTCTTGACCAAGTTAAATGCTAGTATGTAATCCCAGGTTTTACCATTTGTTACCAAATTGCATCATTGATTCCTCTTGTGTCTCTTTCAACAGTTATATTGGGAAGCTGGACTCGATCACCATCAGCGTCTGGAATCATAAGAAGATTCATAAGAAGCAGGGAGCAGGCTTTCTGGGCTGTGTGCGTCTCCTCTCCAATGTCATCAACCGCCTCAAAGACACTGGCTGTAAGGCATCAGCTAGCAATTTTAATTTAGCAAAACCTTTCCTGAATGCTACAGTTAAKAGCAATTTTGGCTCCTAGAACATCCAGGCTGTTGATTTTTTCGTAAATGTACCTCATAACATGAACAACATGATGTTCTACTTCTGCTGGTGTTTGTCAAACACATCGAGAGCTCATGAGAACACTATTGCTAGGCAACTTTGAAATATGGGTGCCAAGCATAAGCATTGGCAAGATTTGTAAGCAAATTTAGTGTGGGTACAGGTTACTTGTTAATCAAAAACAGCGGACTTGTTACCGTACTGTTGTGTATTGCACTGTTTGGTCAAACTTTTGCTTTAAACAATTTCATTTTTAAAAGCCTTGTATTTATATGTTGTATAACAGACGTTGCTCTTCACGACGTATGTCCAGGGACATTTTCTATTCAGACTGGTGAATTCTCATATGGGCACAAACACACACACCTCCCTATTGGGTCTCTTGGGGTAGTGGTGCCAGCCTGACTGGCAAGGAAAAAGAGAAAGGGAGAGGAGGAGGAGTCGGGACAGCCAGACTTAATGCTCTCCTTAGGGAGGTGTGTGGTGTGTGTGTGTGTGTGTGTGTGTGTGTGTGTGTGTGCGTGCGCGTGTGCGAATAGGGTGGGGTACCTGAAGACATCTGCCCCAACCGCACTCTCCCCAGCGGCCCCAGCTAAGCTTTACCACACAGACACACATGCACACACAAGTCTAGGTACTACATAAATTCAGTTGTGAGTATCATATTACTAAATGCCAGATAGTTCGATTTACAGTATATGCTAGCCCAATATTAAAGGAGCATGCTAAGGAGAGAGCAAATGTTTGGTGTCTGATGTTTGCTTTATTTACATAGACATTTATTAGATGTAAGCCCTCTGAATGTCCCAATTGAAGAAATCTGGTAGACAGTAAAAAAAAAAAAAAGGGAATTACAGTCTGACGCGTACCTTAATCATAATTATATTGCATCAAAACAATGTGGAAATGTTGTATTTACTTAGACTATGTTGGTTTAGGAGCCGGTTTAACACACATGGTGGTAAAAGCAATCAGTCTGTTTAAACATGTCTTGAAACCTTGCTGGCTAAGTATCATTTTCACACAGTAACATAATGGACATAACTGTTTGGAAATTGATTAGACTGATCAGCTTTCAAAATGTATGTGATGCTTATGTGCTTGAACAATGCATAATTAAATGCTTTTTTTTTTTCTTCTTTTTTTTTTTTTTTTAAGTACCTAAGAACAATTAAAATGCTTGAATGTTTCCCGGGATTGAGATGCGTGCAGAAAAGGATCAACATTTCAGTTCCAAGAAGAAAAAATGTGTCAAAATATGCTGCTACACAAAAACACACATTACAGCCAATTCAGTTTTTTTTAGTCATGTTACACAGACATGCTGATATGCTTCTAAACTAACACCCCATGATTAGAAATTTAGATTTTTTTTGTTAATGAGAAATTGCATATATGTAAATATGCATATGTAAAATGCGTTTATCTCATACGTGACTTTTCTTTTTTTAAACTTTGCGTTTTCAGTGCACTTGTACAAGCGATCAGGATCAGATGGCTTTTGTTAGAGAAGATTGTTATGGAGTGTGTGTGAATTTGTGGTGTGTAAATTTGCCAACAGCATCTTGTGGTGTTTCTGAGTCACAGGCCGAGTCTCAGTCAGGAAGTGTGTCTCACCGCAGATCCTCTTAGCACCGGCACACCAACTCCACCAGCACACACACTTGCGTACACACACACAGAACAGAATGCTGAGCGGCACTGTTTTCTAGGAACTTTTGTCCGTTTCATTTGGAAGGAAAAAACGCAATGTTGTGCGTCTGATGCATTTCGCACATCCTTAACCCTCTCTTAGTTCCTTTGATTTATAACAACGGTGTGACATCAGCTGCCTGGTGTAACTGGAAGTCTGCACAAAATGTACTTGTCACTCATTCGCTTTGTAGAGTAGAGGTCAGGCTATATCAGGGTGATGAATCATCACTGGTGTAAAAACCGGTGTTTTTATTATGACTTGGACTATTTGATTAATGTGGTGGTGATTTCAATTTACTCTTTTGATTTGACAGATCAGAAGTTGGACCTGAACAAGCTCGGCCCGAACAATAATGACACCATCAGAGGCCAGATAGTAGGTGGGTAGAACACGTCCACATGTATTCAGACACACAAACACAATGCATACACACGTACTATTTAAGGGTGCCTGTGTCTTGTCTGAAGAATCTTAATACGTTCAACATAATGGAAAATAAAATTCAGATGTTAGTTTTGAGATGTAGGAAGCCACACCCCCTTCACTGAGGCTGATGGGAACAGAGGCCGTACCTCCTTTATTGAGAATGACCGGCACAGAGGCCCACTTTCTTTATCAAGACTGAGAGCCACAGATGCCACGCCTCCTTTATTGGAACTGACAGGCACAGAGGCCACACCTCCTCCTGAGTTGGATTTTAAAGTAAAGCCAAAATTCATCTCCCTCTAGTGGTTGGGTGCAGTACAAATTGAAACCTCTCCCATTCCCGTAGTTGGTGAATGGACAAGCAGCCACAATTTTTATTTTTTTTTTTACATTTTTTCAAATTATCTTTAGTAACTGATTAAATAAAAGGGTGTGATTTAATGAGCTGCTTGACTGTTTTGGATCAGCTTAAACAGATATCTGGGCAGTGGGGAGTTCTTTGCGTGTTTTTGGTCATTTTGATTTCTAAGCTAGCTCATTATTGTCTTCTAAACAGCACATCAATGTGAGTGAAGTCGGTGCATAAATAATAACTGCTGCCCCTAGTTAAATTTCATAACAATCTCCTATTTACTTTACGACCTCATCAAAGTAGCTTGATGAGCTTAGCCAGTCACTTCACTGACCGATTGACTGGAGAATAGAAGCATAATTTTTTTTCCTTTCTTTTAAACAAAAAATTTCAAAGTGTATACATTGACTGATATTTACCAGTGTAAAGGCGTGACTCTGTTCAAAAATCTTGACAATGGTAAAATTTATACTGTATATTTGCTCAAATTAGACAACTAGAAATTTAGCGTTTCATATCTTAATTAATTAATGTGCCTTATATGGCAGTGGATGTGCCTCCTTAAGTTGCACTTCAAGTAATAGCTCTCAACATGTGCGCTACCAGCTTGAAGCAGGGGCGTGTTCACAACCAACATGGACGAGTGGTGGACCTGCTGGCTGACTGACCACGTTTCCTTTATTGTTCCTTCATTGGGACTGAAGGCCCAGTGGCCACACTTCATTTATTGGGAATGATGGCCACAGAGGCCACACCTCCTGTACTGGCACTAACAGATAGCGATGTGTACATGCATGTTGTTCCATATATAGTGGAAGGACTGTGTTGTGTGATTATGTTTTGTGTGTGTGTGTGTGTGTGTGTGTGTGTGTGTGTGTAGTAAGCTTGCAGTCGACAGACAGGATAGGAACGGGAGGCCCCTTGGTGGACTGCAGCCGTCTGTTTGACAACGACTTACCGGATGGGTAAATCAACAAAACGCACTAATGCACAAGGAGAAAAAAAAACCCAAATGTTATTTGTGCAATGAAAAAATCTAATATTTTTGTTACACTGGCAGGCAGACCATTCTATTCCTTTATTGTAATGTTGTATTTTCCCTGTTTGTGTTTGTAGCTGGGAGGAGAGAAGAACTGCAACAGGCAGGATTCAATATCTCAATCACATCACACGAACAACGCAGTGGGAAAGACCAACCAGGTCAGGAGAGCATGTGTGTCTTCTCGCTCCACTTTCTTACCTAGCATGCGTGCGCACACACTTCTTTTTATTCCTGTCTGTCTGGCACATACAAAGATGTTTTTTTGGCTCTCATAATCTGAGTTCACACACGCACACGCGCACACATACACTTTGTTCATACTGAGAAAGACATAGGTAATTTCCTCTACGGTTGCTATGCCAACAAACCCGCAAAACCAAACAATTCACACTTCCACATGTTAAAGTTTGTGTTGTGCAATTATATTATTGACTTGTATTAAGAAAAAAAATATATATATATATAATTGATCTACATGAAATGAGACCCAGTCTATGCACACGTCAGCTTATCAGATGTTAGACTGGTGTTATAACTGCACGTTCGCAAAGTGGGCTTGTTCTTAAAATCACAATAATTTCCCAGTGATTATAGTTTTAATATTAGCTTAAGTGTCATGTGTAAAAATAAATAAATAAATAAATAAAATACAATTTAATATTTTATCCATTGAATGTAACGGAGCTCTGATCATATGTCGGGGAATTTGCAAACGAGTGTGTAGAGAGAGTTTTCACTCCACATCAGTGGACCCTCAGCTGCAGTTCACGGCTGCTGCATTCAGTCAGACAGCAGGGAGATAATGACGCTGCGGTTGTGGTCAGTCTGGGAACGCAAGAAGACAGAAACTCACACATACACATTCTGAGAAACACTCACACAAAACGAGGTCACAGGAATGCAGGTTATATACTAGACAGGGCCGCAGAGCACGTACTGACATACTCCCATGGCTTTTTTTTTTTTTATCATTATGTGGTTGCATAGAAGAACTGGCTGAGATACCTAGATACCTGGCATAGATACGTAAAACCTTAAATGATCTTAAATATAGCTAGTGGGCTAGAGGAATTATGAGTGGATTACTTTAGATGCACTATAGTAGCTAATTATCAGGGTTGCCAAAATGTAGTTGACTAAGCATCTTCCTTAATTAACTTTAAATTGTTTCTAAAGCAGAGCAAGTCTGGTTTATTTCCTAAATCTAACTTTTAAAGCAAGGCCCAAATGCAACACATCTGTAATTACTGATCAGGCTATGAAGCTTTTGGCTTTCACATAAAAGCTGCACCTGAGACTGCCTGCTAATTGTGAAGACAGGAAGTGTGTGAGCACATCCTCAAGCTAAAGTCACGTTTTTGGGGAGGGTACAGGAATCATGGTCAGTCAAGAAGAGATGGATTTCTTTATCACATAGACGTACATAAACAGTCCTCCCTGCTTCCTGTGCACGGAATGCCGGTAAAGGGAACTAAATTCCTCAGCTCGGAAACAACCCTGAAACGTCCTGGATCCAGACGTCCGATTACAGAGTAGTAGCCATGTCTCTAATATTAACGATGTATTGATTAAATGTGAATGTGGATTATTTACAAATGAAGATGATTGCCATATTAATATGATGTCGACCTTGAGAATCATGAATGAAGCACGAAATCAGTGCCATGCATAAGCTCCAGGTGCAATGACTTATGGGCTCCTACAAAAAGCATCAGAAAGCCCTACCTGTATGGTGGGTCACTGCTTTCTGCGGGAAAAAATAGACTAAGGGCGCATCTATAGCGAGCGAAGATGATGGGGGTAAGTCTTCACATCACGGAACAGAAATAGCAGGGACGGGACAAAGAACAATCACAAGCAGAGGAGATAAACTGAAGGAGAGACTAACGTCTGTTGTTTTCTAGTGGATACCAGAAAGTTTTTCTTGTCCTTTATGTATTTTTGGACAAACGTAGTTTAGCTCTTATATATAGAATTGGGATAAAGTTAATGCCCTATGATTAAATCATATTTGAAACATTTGAGCACACACACACACACACACACACACACACACACACACACACACACACACACACATTTAAGCAGGTCACATACCAGATGCAGACACAGGACTGGAGACGCGGTTCTTAAACCTACAAATGTCCCCCGTCTGCGTTTTCTCGTCCTGCAGGCCCGCCTCGGAGTACGCGAGCCCCGGCCGGCCCCTCAGCTGCCTGTTGGACGAGAACACACCCATCCTAAATTCTAATGCCGCCTCAGGTGTCACACCCACCAACTCCAGAGCTCAGGAGAGACACGTCCGCTCACAGAGACACAGAAACTACATGAGCAGAACCCACTTACACACACCTGCTGATCTCCCTGAAGGATATGGTTAGTGCACATTTTAAAACCCTGCCAGTCAAAAGTGTTTAAATCTACTGCATATTTGCATGTTTTGCTTATTTCCTAACATATTTTATTAACTAACAATTAAATTTCTTCAGTGGAATTCAAACGAATGGGTTAATTCATTAAAGTATGTGTAAATTTAGTACTGTAGCTCAATGGTTTTGCTTCGTCCTTTTAAGAGACAGGATAAGAGTTCTTTAAACATATTAGAAAAACTTCAGAGTTAATATTGTGATGGGAAGTTATTATATTATAACACATCAGAGCCAATTTGGGTATAATATTTTATTACAGACGGTGCATGCTGGGTTTCCCGAGAGATGATGGTGGGGATGTTTTTTTGCCATTTTGTCTTTTTTTTTTTTCTTCCCCTTATAAATACAGTACTGTGCAAAAATCTTGAGCCACCTCTCATTTCTTCATATTTTGCTTCCAAAGAGCCAGACTTCCTTGTATTTTAATGTACTCTTGAGAAATAGTTCTCCAGGCCTCCTGAAGGACTTTTTTTGGCTCTAATTTCTGGCAGGTTTTTGCCTCTCGGTTTCAGTCCAGCCCCTGTAAATGACCAGTTTCAAAGAAATGCTTTTATTTGTTAAACCACACGGTGACCTATGAATCATTCAAGCATAAAAAAAACATGTAACCAGTGAGAAACAGGTGCAGATGATCAGGCTGGTGCTTAGTATACTGGTGATGCTGAGTGGTGAGACAGACGAGAGGGGAAATGAGGCTGCCGCTGACGTTGTTACATAAACGACCCATTTTTAAATTGTGTCTTCGGTTACTTTGCAGCCTGTCTCAGTAAAACATTTGTTCCCGTTTTATTTTATTTAACCTACATCATTTCATTCAATATGAAGAAATGATGGGTGGCTCGAGCGTTTTGCACAGGACTGTACGTCATTAGTGATTAACGTCTAATGGAACAAACTGCAGCTGTTTCTTTTGACAGAGGATTGATTTACAGATGATGTCTCCTAGTAACAATTCACTGCCTGTATTCATCTCATCCATCAGGCCTTCTCCAGTGTATATAGCTATGTGACACAAGTCTGTTTCATGCACGTGCATGCCAGGGAAATGGCGTCTCGTACATATAGAGCACCGACAGACGTCTGTACCCTTATAAGGCAGCAGACGGTTCCTTTATTACTTCCATCTGTGTTCACAGCGCAGGTTCTTCAGTGTGTGCGCCGAGCTCTAGAAACTAGTCCAGCTCCATGGTGTTACACGGCACACATTACATAGTGCTTTTATTTTTCTGTATGTAATGTTTATCACTTCAAGATGCTGGTGTTTTGTACTGTAGATGCACAAAATGAACTCTATAATAAACCGATGTGCAAAGATCTCAATAATGTGTGTTAGTCGGGGTACGATGATGAGCAAGTAAAGCAACGCCCACAAAACAAATACGAAACTAGAACATGCCAATGGAGGTCTCAGAGGTGCTGCTGTAGTGGTAATACTGCCATTATGTCAAGTAATGACAGGCCTGGTATCTTTTCTGATCTGATCGGCTTCCTGCACTTCTGTGCAACAGTGCACATTTGTCAAGCTTTTTGGACACAATATATTTACAGGATTTGAAAACGTTAATAGAAGCAGATCAACCAATGCAGCTATCATGCATATGCATAGTGGCCACTGTACAAGTCTCTGGAGGCAGTGTTATGATGTGGGGTTGCTTCACTTGCTCAGGTCTAGACTGGACAATGTAGTGAAAAATGATGTTAGCGGACTACCTTAATGTACTGAATGATCAGGTTCTTCCATTGATTTTGAAAGAGCGTACTGGTTCTGGCAGCATGAGGATACATTTTCACGTGAATTTGCCTCTACACTGTGCACCATAATCAAAACAAAATATTAGAGTATTCACCTTAATAAGCAATGTATTTTTTTCCCTCCTGTACAGAGCAGAGAACCACGCAACAGGGCCAGGTCTACTTCCTCCACACACAGACTGGGGTGAGCACGTGGCATGACCCACGTGTGCCCAGGTAACACTACAGTCGCACACCACACATGCTTATTTAACACACTCCGAGGAAAGTATTATCCACAACCTTTAACATACATGTGCTCAGAGATGTCCATTTACTAGTTTCAATGTGACTGGCAGGTTAGTGAGAGAATGCAATCAATTTTTCCCCACCCTTAGACCTAGGACCAAAGGGTACCTCTTTCTTTCTCGGCCTCAGATGTATATGCTTTTTCTACTGCGTCAAATCAGGAGCCTACAGTATGAGCAACGTTTTTAAAAACCCTCCATTCCAAAAAAAAAAAAAWAAATTTTTTTTTTAAACATTTTTAGCAGCCAGTGACTCTCTAGCATGAATGAACTTCCTCAGAACCGAATTACAAGCCGTTCAGAATCCTAAAATGCTACGTTCATATTACAATCCACATCGTTCTAGTCCAGCTTTTTTGGTCAGATCAGGTTTGCCATGTCATGACGGGTCACATTCATAATCATAAGTGACTTTTGTATGACTCTAGTGCATTTCATGACCACTCTCCGTCTTGGTAGTAGCAACATCTGCGCTCTAACTATTTTTACGTCTATAACTGCAGTCAGTCAAATGTGTCACCCAGTTAGATCTGACAAAAGAGAACAAACACCCACTGGAGTATGCACAGAATGTCAAATCATAGAAACTAATAATTACAGGCATTAAACCTTCCCTTTCTTGAAAACTGCCTGTGGGTTTTTCAACAGAAAAGTGTGCGTGTACTGGTTGCGTGTACTGTATGCGTACTGTATGTGTCTGTATATAGTTAAACGTGCTGAAAGATCTCCTGCTTCTAATTCAATTTGAGTTCACACTGAAATCAGGAGGAACCCTGAGCCGGGGTTGAACAGAGCATCAACATATCAGCTATCAAAATGTAAATCTTTACCTAGGCAGTCTCTTATCTCTCGTCAGTTACAAATGGAGTCTCGTATTCAGTGTTGAATCGCGCTTCATGACTAACCATACCCCTGCTGAAGGAAAGGCTAGTCATTTCTGACGCATGCTACCGCTGTGTGTGTGTGTGTGTAGGGATCTCAGCAATGTGAACTGTGAGGAGCTCGGGCCACTCCCATCAGGATGGGAGATCCGAAACACAGCAACTGGCCGAGTGTACTTCGTGGACCACAACAACAGGACCACGCAGTTCACAGACCCACGTCTCTCAGCCAACCTGCACCTAGTGCTCAAGTGAGACACTCACGCTCACGTCCTCAGTACTTCTGTGGACACGTACTGTACTATACTGCCAGTGACACACACTCTCTCTCTTTGTCTTTCCAACAGTCCAAATGGATCTCGTGGTATGGAGAATCCAAACATCAGGTACTTAAACATTTTGTTTTATTTTAATTGACCTACTGTCCTCTCACTTCAAACCTTTTCATTTATTCGGAATTTTCATGTCTTTTGGAATGACTTTTATTTATATAGCGCTTTAAACAGCGATCATTGCCACAGAGCAGCTTTTCAGAATCAGAAAATAAGTTTATAAATAAATATGTATAAATTATAATTATTAGTTTGTCCCTGATGAGCAAGCCAGGGGCAATGGATGGCAATCGGAAGAACCTTGAGAGGAACCTGATTCAACAGGCAACCCGTCCTCATTGATCTGCAGTCATACTCTGTTAGGAGGCCCGAAGTATTTAAGTCAACATGAAGTTTACTTCCATTATTGGAGGCTCAGTTCATGTTCCTCATTAAGCACAATGGCAGTAACCACAGACGCAGCAGTTCCTGAGAAAGTCGACCACTTCGCAAGAGCTAGCTCACAAAGTTCAGTTCACACACATTAGCACCATTTTTGAATTTTGACCCAAGGTCACGCCAAGTCAAAACCGTCCACCCGTCCATTCCCGGTCCATCTGTGGCAGTACAACAGGACACAATTGAATTGACTAGAATAGGACCGAGCTTCATTATGGTACAGTTTCTGGAATTTCATTCACCAATCCATCATGTACAGTATAATAGACGAAAAAATAGAATGCAGAAGAAGCATTATCATCATATTCTGTTCTTTATTGTAAACCCCTCTGCATTTCATTGGCTCTAATGTCATTTTGTTGAATGACATTTCAAATGATTTCGCAATCAAGTACACAGTCACATGCTGCAGTTAAGACAATACCAGATTTTAGATGCATCTCTAATACCTCAGATCATTGATGATTTATAAAGCTTAATTACATTCGAACAGACTAGAATATTTTAAATAGTTGACTCCACTCGACTTCACATCTGTTGACCACAAGAATTCAGTAAAGTGCTGACTGGATAGACGTGGGAGTCTCTGCCCCAAGTACAGCTCCTTTTATTATTATTATTAGTGTATTTTTTTTAATGGAAATATTATAGTTTCCAGTGGCAGCGCTTGCGTTTCCTTGTCCTTATGTTGCCTGTCTGCTTCTCTGTGCAAAACTAAACTGAAGTATCAGTATATCGTGCATCATGGTGGGTGCATCAAGATCTTACATCTTATCTGGCTTGCCTATTATTATCAGGTTTTTAAGGTTTACTGTAACTCATGAAAAACTTGTACTTAATGATACAGCTCATGTTAATGTAAACGTAACTACAGGAGAAATACAGCAGAAAATAATTTGATAGGTCAGCATGTGTGAAATACGTTTATAGGGTGTTTGGAAGCCTAGAGTATCCACCCTGTAAGCCCAGTGTTTATTTCCTATAATAAAGAGACGTTTACTGGTTGTTAAAAGAACCAACTGGAACTTGTGCTTGTGTTTCTGCGTTCACTTCTGGCACTAAGCGTGTTACATTTCTTGTTCGGCGCAGACGCGACTGATCGAGAAGCCGAGGAATTAGAAGCATGATTCAGGTCCGTGTTAATTGTTCCAGGTGTGTGTGTGTGTGTGTGTGTCTGCCGGATTAAACGATGTTAAAGAACAGAATAGAAGTAACTCCTGGGATGGCGAAGCATTTTGCCTGGGGAAGACATTAGAAAGGTGTGTGTGTGTGTGTGTGTGGCTGGTGCGTGGGCCATCTGTCTTTTATCACAGGACAAGTTTCAGGAAATGGAAATCACCTTACACCCAGATTGTATAGACTTATTCTGTTAGCAGTGCATGCTGGGTATGTAACAAGATTAGCACTGGAAGGAGTTTTTTTTTTTTTTCCCTTCCTTGTTGTAAAAGTATTGAAATACAAGTACATAATGATTCACTACTAATCACGATCTTTAACTTTTATTTAAAACATACTGATAAGTTTGAAACTTGTTAAAGCTAAGCTTGCTCCTGTCTTCATTTGGCAGATAAAGTTACTCATCGCTAGTAACACTAGCAATCTCTGGTTCTTCTTTACTTCCTTCCCATTTTCTTTTTAATAAGCTTGTATATAATCTTATTTCATTGTTATAAATCAAACGATATATCTGTACCTATTGCAGCACGAATGCGGACCAGAACGAAGTACATAAGCAGCTCATCTGTTTTGTTTTTTTTTCTTTTGCTAGCTAGTGTGAAATAAGGGTAACATTTCAGTTTTTTTTAATTGTTAACAAATTGGGCAAAATTTCCAAAGGAGCGATTCTCATTACCAATCGAACATCCACACCCCACACCCCTGATCACACGGCCACAAACATTTACGCTGCCCTAAATTCAGGATGCCAAATACGTCTCCTTTATTATACACACTGCATACATTGTAATGAAATGAAATGAAAACGAGGGATTCTAATTGTTATTTTATGCACATGTGGTGTCTCAGCAGTGTTTTAGATGTATTTTTATAAGGGTTGTATGTTCGATTTTCCGCCCTTCAGCCGCGGTTTCCATATAGAACTGCTTTGTGGCGATGTCTGCATTCTAAGGATTTCCTGGAGCTGGACTCCAAAGAAGTTTTAAGTAGGAAGAGGTCGGAGAGTCTTGCTGAAATGAATTTCTGAACAACCCCTTTGACTAAAATGGAAAGGCGAGACGCTCGGCCCAGCGAGAAAGTACATAGCACGCAGACGCGCACACACACTGGAGCCCAAACCCTTGGGAGAGCAGACTCACCACCACTGTTAAGTAGCATGTGGGTATGTAGTGTGCACATTTGGCGCCCACTGCATAAAGAGTCTTTTGATAGTACAGTGATGTGTGTGTGTGTGAGTGTTTGTTTTACATGTGAGCCACCACCTCTGTGCCCAGAAGCCTGGTGTTTATTCAGTCTTACTGGGCTTTTGGCACACCAAAGAGTTCAACAGTTCACGGGGCAGTTTGCCTTACGAAGAGGGATGAAGAGTGAAGGATACGCAGAGAAATGCATGAAATGCTCCTGGAGCACTCTTGACGGCGTTCGTTCTCTTGGATGGATTGTGTTTCGACAGAGCAGATGATGTGATCTTGATTGGCAGGCGTCTCGGTGTTCAGGCTCCGTTCCAGTCTTCTTCAGCTGAGAGCACACTCGAGTGCTGCTTCAGTGGAATGCGCTTCCCATCCAGTCCAGTCTGTGCATATCAGTCGCTTGTCTCGTTGCGTTTAGAGATTCTCACAAGTCTTCCTTGTGATTGAAGGAGACCTTGAAATAAGCAACCGATGCAGTGATGCTAAATCCGTAATCAAGTTCATACAATTTCAGGGAGGTACAATTTTTTTTTAACGTTGTGATTTCCAACTTTAATTGAATCTGAAAAGCCTACTCACGGGGGAGTGTTTTATTCCATTCTGTTAAGATGTTTGTCTGCCAAGTCAAGGCAGGTTTTATATTAACCATGTATTAACCATTAGCATTAAGCATCGGTTAATATAAGAAAATATTAACCTTGCGCTAGCATGACGTGTACTGTTTTACAAACGCATGGGTTTCCAGCAGCTGCGGCTCATGGCCATAGATTAACTACATACCAAGCGAAGTTGAGAGAAGCTTTTAAACTTTGCATTATTTATTTTGTGAATTTTAGCTAAATTTATACATTTTTGGCATTTGGCAGACACTATTGTACAGAGTAATCTATGTTTTTCGTTTTTTTGTTTGTTTGTTTTTTTCTTAACATCTGAGTAGTTGAAGGTTAAGGGCCTGGGTTTGAACCTGGGACCTTCCAATCAATAGTCCAACACCTTAACCACTGCCCTACCCCCTTAAATGTATTATAAAAAAGAGCAGAGGCAACAACATACATCCTAGCCGCTGGTTTCGGCTGGCTTTTCGACATTTCGACCTTGTTCAGGTGAGTTTGACAAGTTTCAGGAAGATAATCTGTACGTCCAAAGATTTTTAGGCATTGGAAAAGCCTGTGCATGAGAAACAAGGTCACCGTGGAGGACACGTGTTTCTGAAGAACTGACATTAACACCACCATAACTTTCCTTTCCTTCTCTAGACGATATCTCACGACGTAAATGGTTCTGTACATCATAGAGAGACTGCCTTATAGTTTGTCCCAAAAAAAAAAAAATGTTTCATTCCTGTTAAACAAGAATCTTGTCCAAGGCACAGAGTATTTTTCACAAGCCCAGTTTGGCAACTGTCATTAACTGCCTTGTCCACAGCCTTTCCATTAAACATAGGGCAGAATGCGTCTTACACCTGGTAGCAACGAAGTCCATGGAGCAGTAAGCACCAATTAACAGCATATATATGTATATATAATATGTATGGATGAGCTGCCACTGGATTTCAGGGTATTAGTGCAGGCTGTAACACTTGAACATTTCAAATGGACCAAGGTGCAAACTTGAGCATTCATGTTTAAAAAAAAAAAAAAACAGTTCCTTTAGGACAACCCCAGCCAAACTGAACCAAAGGAATGTCAAATGTATGTCCAATTATACCTTGCCTCTAAATGACCTTATTATTCTGCCTGGGAGTCACAGATGCACAGAGACCCTGTGTGTTTGTTGAAAGCTTTCCCCTCTTTCTCTTTCCTTTTTCTCTCAGCAGTTTGTGGTCGCTAACCTCAGGCGCTACCCATTTGTTGGCTCAAGCAAGCTTTGACAGTGAGCCAGCGAAAGAGCAAGAAACTTTCTAAATTACACCTCCTCGGAACGTCCAGACATACAAGAAACATTTTTAATGGTCTGGTCCAAATAGAGCGACCAAACACGGTGTTGTTGGGTATTTTTAAAATCTCCAGTTTGGGAGGGGAGGGTAATGGCACACAGTGCTCCAATTCGGAAAACCACACTCGCAGAAGTGCTGATGTTTAGTCTCTGCGGTCAGTACTCAGGCCTTGTAGACTGACTGTGGCCTTTCTGTGGATTTCTGGGTTTCCATAATGGCACAATCTCTAGTAAAGACGTGAGGACCCATCAATCTCACACGCGCACAAACATTCTCAACCTAACATCAACATCCTGTAACAAACACGGTTCTTCAACAAGAACATTAATCAATGTCTGACAACCACACACCACACTTCCTCCGACAGTCTCCAAGAAACATTCTGTCTAAAAATCCATGTTGTCCACCCTTATCCTCAAAACTTACAAAATCTCCCAATAAACAAAAACATTCTCAAACAAATGTTTGCTTTGTGCAACAGGATTCTCCATCAAACGTACATCGATCCTTTAACATTTTGTTCATGTTTGATCCATTTGTTCATGTGGGTTCTTTTACCTTTAAAAACGATTACGGGGCCTCCGAGTGGCGCAGTGGTTAAAGCGCTCGCCCTATCATCCGGAGATCGCTAGTTCGAATCCCGGGTGGTGCTGTAACCTCTCGCAGCCGGAGGTGTAGAGAGAGCTGATTGGCCGAGCTCTCTCAGTGGGGAGGGATGAGAGGTACATAGTGCTCCCGCATTAATCACGGATCTACAGCCATTCAGGGGCGTCTGTGAGCTCGCGCAACGGAGGGAGCGGATAGTGCTGTCCTCCGAGTGTGTTGCCAACGGTGCGCGAGCGAGCAGTTCGAAAAGATGCTGGCGTCACGTGGTTCGGAGGAAACACGTGATAGTCTTCAGCCCTCCCGGCTGGTAGTAGTAGCCTTAATGTGGAGCCCCCTAGTGACGGGGAGGAATTGGACACAACTAAATTAGGGAGAAAATCGGGGAAAAATCCCCCCCCCCCAAAAAAAAAAAAATAAAAAATAAAAACGATTACGCTAAATATCTCTATAGTGAATGTGTTTTTCCGTGGTGTATATATGCGAGAGAGGAGTTCATCAGGCAGAAATGAATTAATATGAAATAATTAAGGTGAATGAATACATGCTGGTCAACAAGCACTCAGCATGGTTTCACTTGCGCAAAAGTTCATCTTCAGTAACCACTTTATCCTAGTCAGGGTCAAAGTGGATCCCAGGTACATTGGGCCCAAGGTCGGAGCAATCCAAGTAGACACAGGCAAAAAGACATCACACAGATAGGAAACCAATGGTCCGGATTAAACACTGTGACTTGTAAAGTGGAAATGCTATTTTCAGCTACCAAGGAGTGAACAATTAACAAATTATTTGTCCAACACTTAATTGAGCAGTTAACCAAATTTTGAGAACAAACGGCAATGAACCAGTGTCCGCGTTACTTGCTCCATTGGAGAATCAGGAAATAGATTTTTTTTGATCTGGTTAATAGATTAAGTAAAAAAAAAAAAAAATGTTCACCATTACATTACACAATGCCCTGTCGTGTCCAAACTCTAATCTCGGGGCCAAATGTGGCCCACGGTTTCTCTTTATATGTTTAACAGTGTAAGTGGTCCACTTGCCAACACGTTGGATTTTTCTCTCCGCCTATATCTTAATTTTATGCATAATACGGATTTAGCAATGGCTAAATAACAGTGAGAAGGGGTCAATTCAAAAGAGTTGGAAGCACGATGAATGTGAGAGTCGTTCAAAAAAAAACAAAAAAAAAAACTGTTTGGTCTGGGCAGCTCAGTGGTTGGTTTATGGATTGAAAGGTCGCATGTTCAAGCCTCAGCATCGCTACAACTGCCACTACTGGGCTCCTGAGCAAGGCCCAGTACCTTCATCTGCTCATGTGTGTAATGAAATGGCATTTGGGGGACGCTCTTATACAGAGCGACTTGCATTGTATAAGTGTTGGATTTTTGTTCATGAGACGTCATAAAACCGAGGTCATCTTCACACACACAGCTCATTGCTGAACTAGGATCAGCTTATACACTACTTACTGTAGTGCATTGTTTGTGCACTGGACATTCTCCTGTATTTTATTATTTCTTTTCTCAGACTTGGCTTAAAAACAAGAACGCTACCCAGTGATTATTATAAACATTCAAAGACTGGCCAAGAAACACACGTGGTTTAGTTGGTTGGTTTGGCAGGTGTTTCTTTTAAAAAAACAAAACAAAAAAAAAACACGATGTTGGTGTCCTCTGGAGTTTCCCTTGAAAACTGCTGTGCACTACTTTTTTTTTCTCCCTTTAATAAGTGCTAAAAAAGCACAACAGGTAGCTCTGTTATGCTGTGTGAGGCATCTAGCCGGTGTGGATTGGTCCACTTTGAATGAAAAGGAGTGGGACAGGAGGAGATCCCTGTAGGACTGATGTACTGTAGAGCATATGATATGACCTCCATCCCTCTAGTCCTCCACAGTGTCTGCAATACAGCGGCTCTGGAGACTCCAGGCAACCCAAAATCCTTGATTTCTTTCTAATGAGGTTAATTTTTGGTCTTGTTGGCACACAAGATGGAGTGCATATAATGACCTGTTGGTGCCTTTCCAAGTATTTTAGTATAAAGCTCTACAGGTTTCATTAAAACTATGCACTCTTGTTTTAATGGGCTCTTTGAGTCTGCGTTTGAGCCTAAGAAACCTGAGGAACTGGGTTGGGTGGTACGTGGAGAGTTAATCCAGAAACTTTCCATTTGTGTAACACACATGACATCTTGCTTTTAATAAATTTTATTAACGTTTGGGAACGCAATCCGTTCAGCAGCTACACACTTAAATAAGACAACAGGAGACCAGTCAGGACTTCATTCTGGTTTGACTGGATGCAATAACAATCTCTTTTTCTGTGTCTTTGTTTTTTCTCTCTCCCTCTCTCTCTGCAGTCGTGCCCCTCAGCCGAAGGAACAGCCGGTGTTGTGTAATCTCCCCGAGGAGGCTGAAGAGTGTTTAGCTGCTCCCAAGTACAAGCGGGATCTGGTGCACAAGCTGAAGGTGTTGAGGCAGGAGTTGTCTCAGCAGCAACCACAGGCCGGCCACTGTCGCATCGAGCTCTGTAGAGATGAGATCTTTGAGGTGAGCCTCAACACTTTGGCTCTTTTAATCCTCTGCTATGCAGTTACAGAAAACCCCTCAACAGATTTGAGAATTCAGCACCAGCTTATTAATTCATCTAACATGAAACGTCAGTTGTTTTAACTGTTTTTCTCTTCGCCACAGATTTGGCCCTTTAACGATATTTCTTACATTTTCTGCTCTTAACCTGTCTGCCTCCTAACAAAGCTCAATTAACTCAACCCATTAAGCCTTCTACTTTTTACTGCAGCTCATTTGCCCTTTTGCTTCTTAAATCCTCGTTGCTCCTTAAACCGTCAGCACGTTACCCAAGTTCCATAAACTTTCCGCCCCTTAACACAGCTTCATAAACCTTTGCATCTTTAAAATGCCAGGATCTTTAATTCGTGCCCTTTAACCATAAGCTCTCCAAGTCTTCAGATCCGTAATGCAGCTCATTAAAGCTTGTGCTTCTTGTGCATCTTCTTAAACCTTCAATTCCTTAAGACAACTCCATAAACACGCTCGTTTTTAAAACATCTGCAAACCCTCAGCACCTCAGAAGTTGTGCCCCTGAATTAAATTTCTGATTTATGAAACTTCACCACGACATTTGTTTTCTACTTTAATGCCGTTTAATCCTCCTTTTGCTCATTAGCACAGTTCATTAAACCTGCATGTTGTTAAACGTTCAACTCCTTGTCCCTTCTACTCTTTAATCCAGTTTCTTAAACATGTGTCTTTTTAATGCAGGAGAGTAGAAACATTGCTTCTGATTTCCCTGATAAAAATCGTATCCATGTCCAAATTTAGTAAATAAGGAATTAAACATTGGCACAGTGTGCTGTTTTGGGAAACTAATTAACAACTGGGATGTACAGTATGATGCAGCCCGACAGTTCTTGAAAGGGTCTGATGTACTGTACTGTACCGTCACTGCAAGTTTTTATTTTTTACAGAACATGACGTACAGTTCATCCATTTAGACACATTTCATATTAAAGCTTTTTGAACCAGATTATTATTTGACATCGATTAGAGAAGAGCAGCTTCAAATGTACTGAAAATAAATAAATGTTAACTTTCAGAAAATGTTCAGAAAATCTACAATTCCATGCATTTTGAAAAGCCACCTTTACGATACCAGTCAAAAGTCTGGACACATTTTTGGATTTATTTATTTATTTATTTACATTCTAGAACAATACGGGATTTTTTTCAAAACTATGAAATAACTCATTATTGGTAATAAATTACCTAATGTGGTGTTATTTTAGGTCACAAAGGTCAGCCTTTCTTAATAGTTCCTGCAAGAACAGTATTGCCAAGTGCATTTGTAAAACCCATCATGCACCATGATGAAACTGGCTCATATAAGGAGCATTCCAGGAAGGTAAGACAAAAAAACCTATCTCGGATAAAGAAAGTGGAATTAGAAAGTGTGTCCAAAATTTGGACTGTTCGAGTACAGGATGTAAAGCTTCTGTAGTATAGATCTGAGCTGGTTTCAAAGCTGCTTTTATAGAAAGTTAAACCATATCTTTTGACCAATCGGATTCAAGAATTCAGTATCCTTTGGTATGAAAAGAATTTAAAACTATTGGCACCTTGCTCCTAAGTGGCACAACGGTGTAAAGAGTTCGATTCCCTGGTGATGCTACAGCCAACCGTATCTTGGGGGTTGCGTGCTCAACGATCATAGCGACCCTAGCCAATCATGGGCCTCTATGAGCTCATGCAAACGGGAGAGGCCAATAGTGTCTTGCACCATTCCCCACGGTCCCCGGGAGTTTAAAAGCTTGCAGCCGGCTGCCGCTGCGTGTCTCAGAGGAAGCTAGGATAATCTTCGCGCTTCCTGGTGGGTACAGTGGTTGTTGCTTTGATGGGAGAGAATCGGTTATGACTAAATTAGGGAGAAAATCGGGGGGAATAATTAAAAAGCCCCAAAAAATATGGCATCAAAGGATGCTAGTAATATTCCCTAATAGAAATCAGGCAATGCACATGGGTCAGATGCATTATGGGTTAGCAGGGGCTGGTCTCCCTGGCCCTGGAGCACTGAGCATTATTACATTGCTTATTTCCAGAATCCAGTCACGTTTAAAGACGGGAATGTGAGTTTCTCAAACTGCAGCATAGCCCCATTCTGTTCATGGAAGGCAGGCATTCCTGCGGCATGATGTCACACACACACAGAAAGCGAGAGAGAGAGAAAATATTACAGAGAAGCGAACACTTCTTAACTCTTGGTGACCACCAATGAAAATGACAGCACGGGTATCTGTAACAGTGAGCTTTTGTTACTTCTGAGACAAATCACTGACAAGATGTTAGGCATTGCAATCATTTGGGACAGAGAGGCGTGTTGCACCGTGTTTAGAGGTTATAAAGGCACATGTTGTAATTTTATAGTTGCACAGAGACATGATGTAACATTGGTGTTGTTTAATAGTTGTTAGCTGATACTTTAGTTGATGCACAGCATTTAGAGTTCTGTGCTGTCCAGCAAGCCTTGCTATCCGTGATGGTGAATCGTGTATCTGCCCCTCTCCAGGACGCACCGCTGGAGTGTTGAGCTTGCTTGTGTAAAGCTTGGAAACAGTCGAGTAGTTACATAATTTTAACAAGTGCTATAAACTCGCACTGTTTCGGACTCCGCATTCTTTTCTTTCCCCTCTTCTCCCCCCCCCCCCCCCCCCCCCCCCGTGCTCTTTCTTTCCTCCACGGACATCTTTTCAAGCTGCTCGGAGAGCCTGTACTTGAAAATCTTCCTGGACAGCAATAAATATCCAGCATGTTGAGGTCTGAGAGTTTCATATTGAAATACAGATTGAGCAGGGTGGAATCATAAGTCATTCCTGAGACGTACATAAGCACTGAAAACAAGAAGCATAAGATGAAGTTTATGAAACATCTCAGAAATACACTGCATACACACTGATGTGTTATTCTATAAATGTTATTAAATGCGTACTTATGTTTTGAAATTGTTGTACAGTGAGGTAACGTGTTGCTTTTATCCCGACATTTATCTGGTGGCTGAAATCATCTACATGCATACATCTTTATGCATCGGATTGTATGATCATCCAAAATTGCAACATTTTTCTCAAAACTAGCTAGATTTTATTACCTAGCTTTAATTGTGTTTTAAATCTAATTTGCGACCAAGTACTACATTTAAGGGTTCCGTCATTGGTGTACATTCCTGATGAATAGATAAATTAATAAATAAATACACAAAAATGTCATTAAATTTATATAGCTTGGTAGTTAGCTACTATCATTCTACAATATAAAATATTATGTAATAATGAGAGAGTGTCAACTTGTCTGTCAGGAGTCGTACCGGCAGGTTATGAAGATGAGGCAGAAGGACTTGTGGAAGAGGCTAATGGTGAAGTTCAGAGGAGAGGAGGGGCTTGATTATGGAGGTGTGGCCAGGTACAGTATGTCTATTTTATTTTTCATATTTTAGTTAAAGTAGCATAAAGTTTGAAGCTCATTGAATTCATGCTATATAATATCAAATGTGTTCCTCCACTTAGAAAAAAAAAATCACAACATTTTATATGTTTTGTATCTACAATCTGTGTTGTGAATATTTGGAAATTCAGTCTTTGTGTAATCTCTGCGTTAGAGAGTGGCTGTACTTGCTATCCCATGAGATGCTGAACCCGTACTACGGTCTGTTCCAATACTCGCGTGATGACATCTACACACTTCAGATCAACCCCGATTCTGCCGTCAACCCAGTAAGTCACAGAAACTCTCCAAAACGGAACCACTTCAAACTAAAGAAAACAACTTGTGCTGTATTGTACGCATAATTATACCTACAGTTCTGTGCAAAAGTCATTAGCCACGCCTTATTTCTTTATACAGTGGAACCTCGGATTGCGAGTAACGTGGTTTACGAGTGTTCCGCAAACCGAGCAAAGATTTTTAATATATTTTAAATCGGAAACCGAGCAAGTATTAGTTTACGAGCGCATTTGACTCTTATTTTGACACCGAGCGTCACTCTCTCACCTTTGTGTTTGTGTGTCTGTTTGTTGTGAAACTTAAAAAGCGAGGTGGGGAGAGGGAGGAGGAGTGTTACTGTGTAAAACGAGGCGAGGGAAGGGGCTAATTCCCCCCACACACGCACACGGCGCCTGCGCGCACCAACGGAAACACTTATCTGTCGGGATTTATTTGTACTTTTTTTTAAAGGTAAAGTGCAGATTAATTTGTTTTATTTTCAGTTTATAGATTGTATTAATTATTTTTATGTATTTATTTTTTGGGGCTGTGGAACGAATAATTTGAGTTTTCATTATTTCTTATGGGAAATGATGATTTGGTTTACTAGTGTTTTGGAACACGAGCCCACTTCCGGAACGAATTATGCTCGTAATCCAAGGTTCCAYTGTATTAAATAAAAATGTAATTATGTTCAATAAATAAAAGAAATGCAAACACATGTTTTACCGTGACAGGCTGCAAAATGCCTAAAGGTACAATTTGAAAATTGGTTGTTTATTTAACATCCTCATCAGCAGCCTCATTTCCCCTCTCGTCTGTTCCAACCACTCAGCAGTCAGCATCACCTGTACACTGATTCTCACTGGTTCATGTCCTTACATGAATGATTCATAGGTCACTGTGTGGCTAAAAGCATTTCTCTGAAACTGCTTAGGTACGCCTCCGAGTGGCGCAGCGGTAAAGTGCTCCTATCATCCGGAGATCGCGAGTTCGATTCCCGGTTGATGCTGTAACCTCTCGCAGCCGGAGGTCTCTCTGAGGGGAGGGATGAGAGGTACTTAGTGCTCCCACATTAATCACGGCTCTACAGCCAATCAGGGGCGTCTGTGAACTCGCGCAACCGGAAAGGAGCGGATAACGCTGTCCTCCGAGTGTGTTACGAGTTATGAGTGAGCAGTTTGAAAAGATGCGGTCAGCTGCCATGGAAACGTGTCAGTCTTCGGGCCTCCCGACTGAGAGGTAGTAGTAGCCTTAATGTGGAGCCCCCTAGTGACGGGGAGGAATTAAAAACGAGTAAATTAGGGAGAAAATCGGGCGAAAATCCAAAAAGAAACTCCTCAGCTACAGGGACTGGACTGAAAACGAGAGGTAAAAATTATGTCCAAAAAAGTCCTTCAGGAAGCCTGGAGACCTATTCCTTAAAAATACAAGACAATCTGGCTCTTTATAAGAAAAATATGAAGAAATGGCTTTTGAACAGTACAGTATAATAATGAACTTACACACTGTGTGTGTGTGTGTGTGTGTGTGTGTAGGAGCATCTGTCATACTTTCACTTTGTGGGCCGGATCATGGGCATGGCGGTGTTTCATGGCCATTACATCGACGGAGGCTTCACTTTGCCCTTTTACAAACAGTTACTAGGTAAATCCATCACACTCGACGACATGGAGGCCGTGGACCCCGACCTACACAACAGCCTCGTCTGGATCCTGTGAGTCAGATCAGATTACACAAACTCCCATTCACACACTGTAGAGTTTTTACAGTCATCAAAATGTTCCTAAAAAGTAATATGATCAGCTATAACGGAGTGTGTAAGATCTTATATAATGTATATGAAAATGATTGTGTGTATATGTGCTGGACAGGGAGAATGACATCACGGGTGTACTGGACCACACGTTCTGTGTGGAGCACAACGCGTACGGGCAGATCATCCAGCACGAGCTTAAACCAAACGGCAAGAACATCCCAGTCAGTGAAGAGAACAAGAAAGAGTATGTCAGGTAAGCCAGAGGAAAATATTTTAACAAGAGTGAAAAACCCACATCCTATTATGTTCCCATGAATCATTTTACTCGGTGTTTTCCCTCATGCCCCATTTTTTTTTCTCTGTCTATGGTATTGTATCTTGGCTATAGCAATAACTGATGTAAAAAAAAAAAAAATGATGTAAAAGATACCTACCTTAGTTTCTGTCTTTGTATTCCAACTCCACTGTCCTGGCCCGTGGTCTCTGTAGGCTGTATGTGAACTGGCGCTTCCTCCACGGGATCGAAGCTCAGTTCCTGGCTCTGCAGAAAGGCTTCAACGAGGTCATACCACAGCACCTACTCAAGGCCTTCGACGAGAAGGAGCTGGAGGTACGCGGTAAACCACATGCACCACAGACTATGAATGCGAGTGGGCGGTGAAGGTGATGTCCACAGCAGACGAACACGCTCTGTAGTCATTTCTCTATGCTGGGAGTCGCAGTGTGTTTTCTGTTATGCAGTTAATCGTTTGTGGCCTGGGGAAGATCGACATCCACGACTGGAGGGCAAACACGCGCCTGAAGCATTGCACGGCTGACAGCGGCGTAGTGAAGTGGTTCTGGAAAGCCGTGGAGTCGTTCGACGAGGAGCGCAGAGCCAGGCTCCTGCAGTTCGTCACCGGCTCGTCTCGAGTGCCTCTGCAAGGCTTCAAGGCTTTACAGGGTCAGGACATCAACAAACATGCACGTTATTATGGAATTTGGGCTACATTTTTCCTCGCAGGTTGCATTTTAGAGCAAAAAGAATGCAAAAAAAGTCGGGGAAGTCAGAGTCGGAAAGATACTCGTCTTAAAATAAGACACTTAAATGTCAGCCAAGTTCTCTGTGGGGAAACAAAACGCAGTGTATGGTAAACTCGTACAACAGTAAAAAGAAAAGTGCAAGTTAGAACACGCTGCCATAAACACAGGACTAAAATCCAATAAAAATACACAAGTTACCATATGTTTAAGACTTCCAAAGCTTCTCATAATCATTTTATTTCAAACATACCTTATAAAAACTCTGACCTGAATGTTGATGAATTCTTCACTGCAGGCTTTGATTGGCATTTTTGTGGCCCAGAAATTAACTCAACTAAACATCTGGCACTTTTCCTTAAAGGGCACCTAATATGAAAAATTAACTTTTGGATTATCTTCGGACATTTGGACATGGGTTCTAGTGCTAGTGTGTGGCACCCCCCCCC
>QMIH01000902.1:199282-214879 GCA_003987875.1 Clarias batrachus
AACATACTCACTCACTCACTCACTCACTCATAATCTACGGGGGGCCTGGAGCCTATCCCAGGAGACTTTGGGCACAAGGCAGGGTACACCCTGGATAGGGTGCCAATCCATCGCAGGGCACACATGCACACGCACACTACGGCCAATTTGGGAACACCAATTAACCTAACCTACATGTTATTGGACTGTGGGAGAAAACCAGAAAACCCGGAGGAAACCCACCAAGCACGGGGAGGACATGCAGACTCCATGCACACAGAGACGGGAATCGAACCCTGGAGGTGCAAGTGTAATTCGTATAAAGTTATGCATAATATATAAAAAACACAACTCACAAAGCAGAGTTTGCCACTGATTTCAGGGCTGTACAAAATACAAACCGCTTCTTAAAACAAAGGATCCGTCTTATCCAGGACAGGATTTTGTAACTACAGGGTATATRTAACTGCTACCCATGATGAGGCCGGACTGTAACGGTAGCAGTGAAGATACGAGTTACAGTATGACTGACAACACCTGCGAAGTATGATATCATATCGTGATGTGATTTGGAATAATACAAAATGAAATCTGAATACGTTTAATCTGCTGAAGCTATTTAGATTTTAAATAACATTTTAAATACAGCCACAATGTTCTGCCACGCCCATGTCGCCAGCTACCAGTTACTAAAAACACATACTGTACATTAGTAATCATTAATCGTATTTTTTTGATGATTTGATCCCAAGCGCTGTTAGCTTCTTCAACATGAAAGGAAGAGTCTTGTATGTGCACCTCATAAGTGTTTACTGATTTGGCGTCTAATTTTTTGTGTGTAGGTGCTGCAGGGCCGAGACAGTTCACTATCCAGCAAATCGATGCCAGCACCAACAACCTGCCTAAAGCTCACACGTGGTAAATGCACACCTAGGCGCATACATAGACACATACACAAACACACACACACACAAATATATATACACACATACCAATTATCCATTACATTAAACCACTGACAGATTTTAAATACATCCGTAAATAACATTGGTTATCTCATTACAGTTGAAACTTTAAAGGGGTGGGACATACAGTATCAGGCAGCAAGTGAACACTAGGTTCTCAAATCTGATTGGAAACCAGGGAATGGGAAAGTGTAAGGATCTGAGTGCTTGTGCATCACTTGTACTACCGCTCAAAAGTTTGGCGACTTTCTAACTTCCTGATTTTTATTTCTTTCTACATTGTAAAGCGATGCTGAAAGCGTCCAAAATATGCAACAATCTCATTTGACCAGTTAATGTAGGGATGTGTCTGCTACTCATGCTCTGTAAATCCTTCATAATGGCTCAAATCTGAGGTGCTGTTTGTTAATCAGTGATTTCTGAGGCTGTTAACTCGTACGCTTAGGAGTCTCTCTGGTAGGCTGGTAGTCTCCTCTGCAGCAGAGGTAAGTTTTGGTCTTGCATTCCAGGGAAGGTCTTCATTAGAGCCAGTTTCCTCATGGTGCTTAATTGGTTTTTGTTCGAATGCACTTGACAATACTGTTGTTGCAAGAACTCCCCAGTGTTTGTAAAAAAAATAAATAAATAAAATTCACTAAACAAAAACAAAGAAATTTGCAAGTGATCCCAAACTTTTGAGCGGTAGTGTACCTGGGGACGAGATGGCACCAGCATGCACTGTGGGAAGAAGGCAAGGTGGCGAATTCCCAGTTCTGCTGGGAAACCTTAGACTCTGGCGTTTTTACCAGAACATGCATGGGCTCCACCGGACAAACAAGTCGGATCCATGCAGGCAACCCACAGCACCCAAAGGATCCGCCAATAACCTCCTGGTGCCAGACACCACAGGACGCCCCCAGAGTTCTTGCGGAGTCCTGACCCGACATGCACAAGAGAAACCGGCACAATATCAGGCTTAATGTTTTGTGTGTTAATGATGAGGCTCGGCCCTCATTGTTAATTTACGGTCATGAAGAATTTTTCTGCAGTGGGAAATGGACTGATTGTGCCATCAGCCGAGCCAGAAATTCATAAATAAATAAATAAAAAAATAAATGCCTCCGAGTATAAAAAATAATTTTGCCAAATAACGGTAGGTTTTTACTTCATGTGGCGCGTCCGTTATATAATAACACGGAGTCGTTACTGTAGAAACCGTTTCTGACCAATCAGCAGTAGTTTACACTAGAAGTATATATGCACAATAATGCATGATGTGTTCACGGTAGCATTTTATTATCATTTTTTGTTTGTTTGATTGTTTTTTTCTTTGGTTAATGACACATGAGCTTAAAAAGATTTTGCTCATACAGAATGTCTTTGTAACTTCCTGCTCTTGTGTTCATAGTTTCAATCGCATCGACGTTCCTCCCTACGAGAACTACGACAAACTCTACGACAAGCTGCTGACGGCCATCGAGGAGACCTGCGGCTTTGCAGTCGAATGAGGATCCCACACACACACACACACACCCACAAAACACACACACTCACACACACGTACACACAGCTGCCATCAGGAATCCGGAGAGTCCAACCTTGGCGTGATGTCACTGCAAGCGCCAGGATTATTATGTGACAAATCCAGAAGGAAGAGGGAACGAATGGCAACAAATGGTTATACTTTTTAAAAAAAATTTTTTTTTAATCTGTCATGCCTCTTTTTTTTCCCTCTTTTAATTTTTTTTTTTTAGTTAACTCTTTTATCTTCTCTCAGCTGCTATCATCAGATTTAGAAGAAGTGATTATGTTTAGTCGAGAAGTCTTCTTTTGTTTTTAATGAATGAGGTGAGATTTTTTTTTTGTGTGTCTCCTGTATAATATAGAAAGTCTGTAATGAAGGCAGGGTAACATTTTCACCTCCGTCGTGGACGTCTTCCAGACAGCAGCATTGCTCAGGCTTGTTACTAAATTTCTTTTACGAATGTAATGAGAGGGTGAAAGTAATAAAATACTGAAGTGTGCAGTCTGTCGACTGTAGACATGCATATTAGTGCTGTAGCGGCTGTTCTGTGAGGAGCATCATCATCATCATCGTCGTCATCGTCACTCCGGCACCATGTAGTCCCATATATTTTATATATTTCTTTTTTTTCAGTTCCAGACTATAATGCGATGTTTTCCGATTTATAAGTTCTGCCTATAAGATTTACTGTTACAGGAATTGAAATAAAAATCAAACAAATTTTGCGGTTCATACGCCACTATTTCAAACAAGCTGATGTACACTTGTAGAAGAAGGATCATCTCTAGATGCCAGTGTGGGTAGCAAAAAAAAAAAAAAAACACTGGCTAGCTCTTTTAGCAAAGGATTCGTCAATGGAAATTAGTTACCCTCATAGACACGCATTCAGTCTACAGGATGAAGATATGAAGAACTAACATGATCACATGACTTTGCCAAATGACATGGTCAGATATCCAGGGCTTTGATGTGCGTCTGTGGTAGTAACCATTCAGGATTTGGATTATTTAAACCTAAACAAGTTGTGGATTAGTAACTAACTAAAAATAAACGGGTATTTATTTGACAAACGGGTCAATTCAGTCATGCAGCTCGGAATGTTCCGGGTCATGCTTAGTGCTCGAGAGCAGTCCTAGGGATTTGAACTCGCAACCTTAACAAACCGATTCCCAGCCAGGGTTACATACAAGAACTATTTGTCACACCTCCAGGGTTCGGGTTCGATTCCCACCTCTGTGTGCTTGGAGTTTGCATGTTCTCCCACCCACCCATGGTGGCTTTCCTCCGGGTTCTCCGGTTTCCTCCCACAGTCCAAAGACGTGCAGATAAATTTCCCGTAGTGTGTGAATGAATGTGTATAGTATGTTACTGTTGCCCTGCGATGGACTGGCACCGTGTCGGCTCACACATGCAGATGTGATCAGAATGCAATTGCTGGGGATTTTTATAGAACCAAATGCAAAAGGTGCTGGTTCAGAGAAGTGGCTGATTTTCTTTCTATAGATTCACGCAGCCCATCAGTGACGGTCATGTACCGTCAAATCGTTCCGATCAGAGCCGAGATAAATCCCATAACCCTCTGCTATATGCTCCGATTGCTTCATGTGTAAAAATATTTATCAAAGGAATAAAGGAACAACCTTTTCAGTATGGTTATGATATGAAGGGAAACACGGATCCTAGATTAGCCATCTGTCACAAAAGAGCCCGACACCCCAAAACACCTTAAGAGCACTTTAGAAAGGAGGCGAGACGTTTGTTTTTATATGAACTGAAGAGGTGATTTTGTGTAGCTCATTTGTATAATGTATGCAATATATCCACATTCTTTACAAATGTGTGCTTTATATCTTGCTATTTCAGGACGTAACCTCAGGTTATATAGGATTCTTTTTGTTCACTTTTATAAGACAAGGTTTTTTCAAAGAGACCTACAGTAACTGGTTGCCAGAATTGTTCATTTGTTCACCATTGGTTCAGATACAGCATTGTGAACAACGACGTGTATCCAAGTGTCCCAGAGAACAGTTTATATAATATTCTCTTCTCTCTGGTAAACTGGTTCAGTCAGTCAGTCAGCTGAGCGATGTTTCGAGTCTGACGTTTGCTTCTTTGGTGGACTGGTTGAACTGGTTCTGCAAATCTAACGTAAACTTGCACCTAAAGACTTCTGGAGTAATCGTAAAGACCTGACATTTCCTGCCCTGTGCTTAATCTCAGTATCCTGCATCACCGTGAGAGGCTGGTTCAGTTTAAAATTTCTCCCTCATGATGTTTCAGCGAGTTTTTCCTTGCCACTGGCTTGTTCATGTAAATCGACGAGTGGGTTTCTATAAAGCCATTTTCTGTGGTTTTAATACTGATTTTATGACATGGAATTAGTGTAGCCAACAAATAATAGCCACATATTTTTCTTTGCTTCAAATGTCATTACTAGGTCACAGATTCATATTTTTGACACGAATGTTTTTGTGCGATAATAATTACAAAATTATTAAAACTTTATCTAGGTTACAGATTTAATTTCAAAGCAGACGTCCATACAAAATAAACAACTTGCAGCACAGTGAAATCAATGTGAAGGGCACAAAAAGTGGAAACTAGGCAGTGCTGGGACTTAAACCCCCCAATCTTCTGCTAATTAACCCAATAACCCATAGCCTTAACCAGTTGAGCCACTACTGTCCCCATGTAGCTTTTATTGTCCAGCTTTACTATACAGTTATAATGTGGGTAATGGAACAATCAATAATAAATCCTATAATAAACTGATGACTAATTTTTTTTGAGAGAGAGAGGGAGAAAACTCCCTGAGATGACAATAGGAAGAAACCTTGAGAGAAACCAGACTCAACAGGGAACCCATCCTCATTTGGGTGATTGATTTGCAGTCATACTGTGTGTTATGCGGCAGGAAGTTCAGTATCATAGAAAATGTTGAAGTTAATATCCATAAAGTCCATTTTCGAATACACCTGCGCCATCAGGGAAGGAAACCCCTACATGGATGCGACACCCTGGTGATTCAGTACATTCAGGTCGTCAGCCGACTTCATTTAATTTATTCGCCACATTATGTCCCTGAGCTTAGACCTGACCAAATGGACTCCAGATCATAACGCTGGCGTCCATTACTCGAACTCATCAGATCACATGACCTTTTTCATTGCTCCAAAATCCAATTGCAGCATTTCTGAGCATTTATTCCCCTATTAGTTGTTTTATTCGCTTGACGCATGCCAATAACCTGTCCCTTCTTCAAAATGTGGCGTTTTTTGCCCTTTGTGCCTCTAGTTCAAAGAAAAACCAAAGAAGCAAACATCAACAAACATGTTTTGTCTGAGTGATTGATTAAATTTCTGTAAAATGCGTATTTGCGATTGCAAGTGTACAGTATATTTCACTGAATTACTTTCTTGAAGAAGTTGATGTATCATGTTCATAACATGCTTGTTAACCTTTATATGACTACGGCTCATACTGTATAACATTGACCTTATTTGCAGCATTGATATCCCCACTGTTGCATTTAGTCCATATATGTGCTAAAAGCCTTAAGTATGCTCATAAGGGTGCCTTATAAAGTATGAAGTATAAAAATCTTTTCTATATGCTGATGAGTGCTTTGAAGAGGTTTCAGAATGCATATAATAATCCTTTAAAGGTTTTTCAATAACCAACCATCTTCCATTTGTTCAGTATTGTTAATTCATTTTAAACTCACACCGAGTGTTCAGACAGTTTGGACAATCTGCACTCTCTCTCGCTCTCACACACACACACACAATTACAGCTGCCTTTCTAGCATGTTAAACATTAATCTTTCTGTTTGTGTGATGTTTGAAACAGTGTTTTGGATTTGAACACTTCAGTATGTACAGTATGTGTATGTACACTGCGTGTGTGTTGGTGTAAATAAGCTTGTTTCCATTTTAATTTCATTTGTATTTATTGCTGCAGCTGTTCTGTGAGCTCATTAATGTGTCCGTACATACGAGGAGATGCAGGAGGAAAGTCTTCCCGCTGTACGCCTGTAAACACGAGCAATAAACTCCGAGCTGTTTGCATCAGCAGCGTTTTTGGTTTAAAAACCCGGCTCACGTGGTCACTTTTTTTTTTTAGAAGTGTAAAAATGAGGTCAAGGCCCTGCAGATTTAACTAATCATCAATATTTAAACCAGAGTGCATTCTCGATTCTGATTGGTCAGAATGTATGGTTCGTTTGCAGTCACAGCAGCCCTGATAGTAGTGCAGGTTTTTAACCAAAGCCTTTTTTCTAATATGGTGTAGTAGCCAAATGAATCCGTAGGAATTTCTAAAGTAGTGGACAGGATGTGTTCATTTAGCATTTTTGGACGGCGGTTTTAGTGTGCAACTTTTTCTGCGGAACAAAGTGCATTATATGTGGTTGGCCAAAAGTCTGAATCCATAGGAAAAAACGTTTAAGAAAATTCTTCAGCTATATTCACATTATAAGGCACAATACTCATTCTAGGATTTGCATGTCATGATTGTTCCCATTCATAATCACAAGTGACTTTTATCGGATTCTAGTGTGAACGCGTCTGCCGTCTGAAATGGCACAGCGATACGTCTTTCCTCTCACCATTTGGGTTGAAACACGTAATGAGAGTCAGTGAAACTCCCTGATCACATGACCCAATTTAGGACAACATATGAAAGTGACTCAGATCGGATGTAAAGAACATCAGATTTGTGCGTTCAGACCTAGCGAGTCTGTTAACGTGTTTATTTGTGGCGCATGCTACAAGTGGGCACGACATCATGAACCCAACATTGGAAAACTGGTAACTAGCAGCAATTCACCAAAGCATAGAAATGAATTACGTGAGCCAAATCGGTTTGTGAAATTTAATAAATACTTAAATTATAACAAACAGGTTTCACACACTCAGGAAGACCGATCCAGCAATGAGAAATTCCAAAATAAAATAATTTAAAAAGATTTGCAGATCATTATCAACAGCCACATAATCAACGGTCCACATCAGGGTGGAAAGGTGCAAAATCATTTTTCTATCGACACCAAAAAAGGAAAGAATAGTAAAAACAGGATCTTTTAGACTTGTATCAGCATTTTAGTGATGGAGGAAGACTCTGTTAGCAGCAAGTTTAAAGGTTCAGTGTGTTTCTGGTGGAGGACTCGGCCTACGCAGGACTCCACGTGAGGATCCAGAACCGTTCTCAAAAGAAGTCCAGTAATTTAGTGTCCATGTACGACATGTTTTCATGAATTGATTTTCTTTCAATAAATATGCCTTAGAAGCTACATGGAGCTGATGTGATTTACAGTTTTACAATAGAAAACATTGTTTTGCAATAAACAGTAGAGTAACCCTGTGTTTACACTCGCACAAACAAGACACTGACAGGTCAGGTGTTCCAAGTTCCAATAAGAAACAATAGCAGCTAAACAGTTACTTTAGTTTAAAAACAGTTTGAATTGAATCATAAAACCCAGAAAAAAGACAAACACCATTACACTTCTTACAATAATCAACAAACACTGTTGAAAGGGAATGAAACACAGTCAAGATCAGGTGATGAGAGTAGATAATTATAAAAAATAAAAAAAAAAAGTCTCAGACCTCAGGATTGGCACGAGGAACTTGACACGTATGTAATTAGAGAAAATCTCACCATCTGACTCATGCACGGTTTCTGTTGCTTGTGTAATTGATGAGGTGTATCATAACGGGATGTAGAGAGAAATTATTTACATGCTACGCAAATCATATTGTTGCACAACATGCCATTGCAATCGTGTCTTTAGGTATGGAATGGTGTGAGAAAAGGAAAGAAAACCTCATTTACCATGGAGTATTGAATCAGAGTCACAGTTTCCGGCATTTATATGACAGCACAAGTGGCGAGAGAAAAAGAACAAAAAAAGAAAAAAAAAAAGTGAATAAGGCATTGAGACATAAGGCTTTTTTTTTTTTAAACATGTTGCAACATAATTCTTTTTATACATATTTTGTACATAATCCTTACTGGTTGCATATTGGGAAATCTAAATCTTACAGATTCTATATATATTGTCACATCCTTTAATTTGTGCATCAAATATTGCAATAAATTAGATCACAAATGCCTAAATACATTTATGAACCCGATCACTGTTGCTCACAGTAACGAGCCAGAGTTTGGACCTTTTCCTTGTTGAAAGATTCATTTTGGTAGCCGTTAAATAAAATCGAGTGAAAGCCGTTTCTTCTTCATGATGCACTATCCAAACTGAATATCCTGATGCAATCTCTGCCCGTCAAAATATGTCTTTAAAAAAAAAAAAGTGATCGGTTTGTGTCATTTCTCGAGATTCCTCTACTCAGCTTTTACAGGACGCATCATGTAAAAATGTGCTCGTCAGAAGCCCTTGTGCAATAATGCAGCTCAGTATCTGCATGTGTAAAAGTAGAAACAGCTCCAGCCTGGTGTTAGGGTGAGACTGGTCACTAGATGATGAGTTTACCCTGCAACAGGAGTCAATTCGTGCAGCTTGTGCCATACTGGAAGGAGGCCATCTGCACTCGCCTGCGCAGCCGCTCCACCTCCAACTCGCGGAAGTAGTCTTCCTCGTCGTCCCGAATGATGATCTTCTGTAACTCGTTGATCTCCCGCTCCATCTTGCTCCTCAGGTCCCGTTTCATCTTTTGCAGAGCCTGAAGGATGAATGTGGAGAGAGGGGATTTACATGGCCCTTATGGGTATATATACTCTTCTACGTTTATACTAATCTACGCACCTAAAATGTAGGATTCATTGAGCAAAACCGGAGCAATCGGACTTACTAACAGGATCTGTGTACTTTTCACTTTCACTGTCCGCCGATCAGCCATAACATTGGAAACATATTACTGAGGTTTACGCTTTTCTCAGATTCTATGCTAGAAATACGTGATGCATATTGTGGATCATAAAAGTATGAGAATATGATAGTTTACTAGTATCGTTCAATCCTACAAGCAGCCATGTGACATTCGGATAGGGGGAGATTTTTTCTTTTTTCATAGCTTTGCTGATCAAACATACAGGTCTAATTCTCTTTTTAATGGATGTTTCAAGCCTAAATATTTAACACGATACATATTTATATAACAGGGTACTGAATAGATATTAAGAGAAAAGATCTAAGCACAGCATAACTTACCTTTTCCTGGGCTTTCTTCCGTACCTGGATCTCATGGCGCTCCAGAGCGAGTCTTTCAGCCAGCATGGAAAACTGATTGCAGACAAAAGTTGAGAAATAAATGAGAAGGAAAAATGGTACATTATATTCAAATGAATAGGTTTTTTCCTATTCCATATGTACTCTGTATATGATGAGTCTACCGCACTCAAACAAAAAGTGAATCTAGAGGTTAATTAAAATAAATTCTACAGCCAGAGTGCGGATAATTTTCATACTCACACATTTTGTTTTCAATCAAATCAATTTATCACCACAGTTTCAATGTCAGTTTTAATTTTTAATACAATAACATTTAATCCCACCACGCCAGTGTGCAGTCGGTTAAACATGGAAACAAGTAGTTACCTGGTCTTTGTAGTAGTTCTCCATGGCCTCGATCTCATCTTTGTGTTTGCGTACATGCTCCTGTCGCTGTTCTTTAGCGTACACGCGCTGTTCCCTCAGACGGGCCTTTTGGAGCTCCAGACCCTCCTCAAACACCTGCCGAAACATCTGGGCACATACCGAGACAAAGCAATGCGTCAGACATTTCATCAACACCCAGAACGTGCACCAGATAAATAGCCGTTTCCAATGAACAGATGTGCCATCTGTGTTAATGCTCATAGCACATGGATGACAACCTATGAGACCATTTTTGAAGTTGTAGACAGTCTTTCTGACATCAATTTAATCAGGCGATGCAAACAGTGAGTGAGTTTAAGACAAGGACTAGGACATGCTGCTTTATAACGTTAGTACTCTGTAAATTTGACAAAAAACTGCTGAGTTAAGGATTTCCACCCATCATGATCCTCCTGACTGAGAGTGCTGAACAGAGGGGGACATAGCTGAAGCGTGACTCACCCTCTCCTCTCGTGTGCGGGCTCGGAGGAGTCGGGCACGCAGCTGGACGTGGTAATCGTTGTGGTATTTGCGGGCGCGGGCCACCTGCTGCCTCTGCTCCCGCAGCTTATTCTGCGTGGACCTCTGCTGCTGGATTCTCTCTCGGAAATCCTTCTGAGAGAGGCAGAGATCGAGTTTCAAGTTCTTTTCAATACGTCACTTTTAAATGGTATACCAACTGTTGCTGTTTCTTAAAGACGCGGTCGAGTGTGCTCACCAGGCGACAGTCGTGCTCCTGCTCTTTGCGGATGATGTCCATGAGCAGGTCGTGTCTCTTCTGTGCCTCCTCTACCTATAAAACAAGAAAATTGCAAACGTGTGGCTTACACACTCCAAACCCAACTGATGCTGAATCTTGTTGAGGATTTGTGCCCGTGTTTATTGTGCTTGTAATCACCTGGTTGGTGTGTTTGTGTGCGTGTTTGTGCTGGTTGTTCAGAGCACTCAGCTGGTCGACCTGCTGGAGCTGCTGTTTCCACATGCGGGACAGAGTGTGAGAGGAGAACTGCAGAGGAGGGAAGTCATCCAACAGAGCTGGCAACAAGTCGTTCTCCTTCACTCGCACTACACACACACATATTTTTATTTTCTCTAAGCATGTTTGTTATATTCTTATAAGAATTGTCACGAGGGAGTTATTATATTCAGCATGACCTCAAGGGTTATATTGTCTTATACAACAGTTCCACAAACAAGATTTATCATCACTGGATTATGATTTGATTGTTTATTTAACCATATCTTTCTGTCGGAACTGTGACCAGTGGAGCTGGAGTCTGATAGCTAACAAATCAAGAGGTGTAATAAACAGGGTGAAAGTGGTACTTTAATTATTCCTGGTACTAAGTAGCCACAAGGATGATAAGAATAAACCAGTGATGGTATATATATATATATATATATATATATATCTTTTTTTTTTTCACACATTGTCCAACCAGTGTGCGTGGGTGCGTCTATGAAACTTAAACACTGGCCACTGAACATGAAAGTGAAGTTGAACATCTCCCATGGCCTGCACAGTCACCAGATCTAAATATTATTGAGCCATTTTGGGGTGTTTTGGAGGAGCGAGTCAGGAAACGTTTTCCTTCACCAGCGTCACGTAGTGACCTGCCCACTATCCTGCAAGAAGAATGACTCAAAATCTCTCTGTCCACTGTGCAGGACTTGTATCGGTCATTCCCAAGACGAATTGATTTATTTATTGTATTGGCAGCAAAAGGAGGCCCTACACCATAGTAATGAATTATTGTGGTCTAAAACCAGGCGTTTCAGTTTCATTGTCCAACTCCTGGATATATATAGTTTTTATTTTATAATAAAAACTCTAATCATGTGCAGCAGTAAAAGATCTTGGTGTGATTATTGATTCCAGTCTTTCATTTTCTCCCATATACTGTAGATAATTTTACCACAATAGCATTCTTTCATTTTAGAAATATTGTCAAGATAAGAAATAGTGTCACTAAACAACGTATAAAAATTTATTCACACTTTTATCACCTTTAGGTCGGACTATTGTAACGGAATGCAGCAGCCGGAGTCCTCACTAAAACCAGAAGACATGACCACATCACCCCGCACTGCACCATGTCTTATACACTGCATTGGCTCCCAGTGAAATTAATTTTGAAATGCTACCATTAACCTACAAAGCACTAAATGGTTTCATGGCCCAAATGAGGATGGGTTCCCTGTTGAGTCTGGCTCACCCTCAAGGTTTCTTCCTATTGCCATCTAAGATTTTCTTGCCACTCTCACCCTCAGCCTGCTCATCAGGGCCTTTCTGATCATTCTGATTCACACATATTTTCTCACACATTTCACAATCCTTTCCCTAATTTAATCCCTTTAAATGTTAATATAATACAATATCCCCTTTAAGTGCCATATAAATAAGATTGAATTGAATATTTCCATTTATTCTGCTTTAGTTAGGCTCAGTTAGCATCATGTTTCCAGGATTAAACCCCAAATAGTGTGAAATGGAAAGCTAGTGTGCTACGGCGTATAATCCCTTGCCTCACACACTTGACCAGAGGGACTCAGAATTTAGCCTTGTGTTAGAAGCTAGTTAGCTTTGTGGCTCACTTTAGTAAATAAAACAATACAGAGACAATTCAGAACAGCTTAGAAGCGATTATTAAGGAGACAATGTGAATCTTTCATTTCTTAACCTAAATTTAAAATTTCTTGCTAAATTGCATCTCCGGCTGGATTCGAAAGTGGATTTTGGCATGTAGCTGCTTGATTAACATTTAAACAAACGCCATTTAATACAAGTTAACCAAATTACACTTGGGTATCCTTCGATGATGAGAAAGTTAAAAAAAGAAAGGACAGACTGCTTTGAGGTTTTTTGTTGTTGTTGTTTCTTGCACTGTTTATGTAAACTCTCATTTGTGTGAAGATCAACAAATTCTCAAACCTGCCAAACAACAATGCCATGAAGCTTATGGTTTTCTCCCTATTCCGAAGTTCTGACTGAATATCAACTAAATATTGTGACTTGCACATTAGTCACATGTGCGCACTGCACTGCTACCAAATGAGTGGCTGATGGTGGGTGTGCATGAACGAGCAGGGGTACAGGTCTTCTTAGTGAAGTGCCTGATGAAATTGTCTTTGAATTTGATTTGGACTAATCACTTGTGTCATAACAACACACTTCACCATTATTTGTTAAATATGTAAGACAGAGATGATGTAAGACGCTGTGCAAGGATAAAATTGTTTTCATACAATTTCCTGTATGATACAGGAATTCAAACAGTGTCCCGTGATGCGGAGGAGTGACGGGGCTTACATTGGGCTGTTTTACGGGTCTGGACGCGTGGTCGCGTTGGACCTGTGGCTCTCGAGCGGGGAGTCTTGACTGAGAGAGCTGATTTGGGTCTGTAGTTAGGAGATTTTGAAGCATGATGCGCTTCTTTACGTATGGCGTCTCTGTACTGCCGCTCCTACACGAACAAAGACATAAAAGGGTTTTTACTGACATTACATTTGCAAACAACGCATATATGCTAAAACAACAACAAAAAAAAGAAACTTAGGAATTATTGTATAGTATAAACAACACAGTCTATGGCCAATGACAAAAAGAGTAACATTGCTAAAAATACACCACGGCTTAGCACTGTATTGTAACCAAGAAATTTTAAAACTATACACACAATTCTGAAAATATAAAATCAGCTATTTTGAGTAAAGATATAAAAAATGCTAATGATACAGAATGCATATAGCCTACAGAATGCAAGTCATGGTATATATTATACTATATCGTCCAGACGTTCTTACAGCTTCCTGAGCTCGCAGTCTCTCGATGGCCAAGTCTATTCTCTGCTGCTCATTCAAGTTCTTCAGCTCTGCATCATAAGCTTCAGCTACCATCTAGAGGCAAACAGGAGAAAGACAAGAGAGCTACAGCACACCACATACACGGTAATAAATTTTTTTTTTTTTTAAAGATGCTTCTTTCTGCAGCACAAAGCTCGGTTGTAAGGTTCACATGAGCAATGGCTAATTTTGTTACAGTTGACATGTTTACTCGATTACATATACATCTTTACATTTGTTTTCATGTCAAACTCAAATCAAAATTTATCTTGCTTAGCTTCAAACACCAGCTATACCTACAAATAGCATATTCATGAAATATGAAGATTGTGCTCTATTTAATCTCTGTCTGACCTGGCTTTTCCTGTGCTGGTCCTGAAAGTGTCTGGGCTTATCATGACGCCTCCGGGTCGTGTGTTGCCGCATATGTGTGAGCGGAGCGCCCTCTATCACGCCCTGACTGGAATGACATACAGGAGGAGGGGACGGCGAAAGAGAGCGTGCGCGAGCAGGTCGGTCCACTCTGGCCCGGTCTGTGTAGGGGAGCAACATAAAATCACATCACATCAGCATGTCTGGGAAAATATGAATGATGGAAAAAAAAACTGTTGGAGCAGAAAGAAGTGCAAGAAGTACCTGTGGGTCTGGGGACACGTCTACACTCCATGACACTGTCACTATGGTGGGAGTGTTTGTCCTCTTCTGCAGGCTTTGGCTGGTCTGCTGTCTCCCCGAGAGCCCTCTTCAGCATCTGCACGAGTGAGACAAACTTATTGTAAATGGATAGACGGACAATAAAATGTTTTTTTTTGCTCCACCACAGGACAAAAATGACCAAACATGGCGTGACTGCTTCTGAAACCTTGAGGACACTCACTAGATCGAGTTCCCCGAGACGGGCAGTGAGTTTCTCAGACATTTCGCGCAGCTCTTGCTCAGCCTGTCTGTTCTTCTGACTGCGTCTGGATAACGAGTCTTCACTTTCCTCCAKCCTGAAGCAGAAAGAGAGAGGGAGTCCTTTACCATAGAAAGTCTTGAATATATAAAATCACGATATAATTTATAATATATCATGATATAATTTATAATATAAATAACAACATAACGATCGAGTACTGTGGAATATTTTCCATGTTTAAAATGTCCACAATAGCTCTCCATTCATTTAATTAAGTGCATGCACTCGTTTCCCAGGTCCTCACCTCCTGCTCCTGCAGCTTTTCCGCCTTCCAGACGATGAGCCGGAGCTGTGGACCCGCTCATCATCACTCTGCTCGTCTTCTGCTCGGCTGTGTGTGCGTGTGCCCTTTTTGTGGCTATGTTCGTTTGAATGGGAGAGAAGAAGGACGTCTGGCTGAGTGTTAAAAAGGACACGCCGTGCGCCCTCACTACCACCCTGTGAGGAAGAGGTGGCCGATTGCAAAATGAAGAAGGAGAAGAAAAGAAAAATAAATAAAAACTGCTTAAGCCATCATCTTAAATGCAATTCCACAGCAAAACTGTCATCCTGTTTTCTGTTGAAGCAAATGTATTAGATTTTAAAACCTTAATATCCTACCTCCGCTTGTGCTTTGGGAGCCTCGGGCTGCATTTCTTTCAGACTCTTCACAGACTTCTCACTTTCTGCTAGGCGCAAACAAACTGTTATTCATCATGACTGCAGCTTAAGCAAAATTATTTACTTCATTCCATGCAAGAATAATAATAAA
>QMIH01000902.1:215132-246319 GCA_003987875.1 Clarias batrachus
AAAAAAAAAAAAAGAAGAAGTTATAGAACGAAGTTTTAAAAGTTTGTGGAAAAATGCACACATTATCAGATTGTCCCTGATGAGCAAGCTGGGTGGAATGGTGGCAGGGAAAAACCAGACTCAACAGGAAACCATCCTCAACCCATGACTGTGAACAGTAAGACTGTGAGACTGAGAGCTACATGGATAATTAAAAATGACTAGTAGCTGAGGGACTAACAATCACATTCATGTCCCAAGGCACCGTAAATAGGTGTTAAAACAGCGTATGGCCCTGGGAACAAAGGATTTCCGAGACGGTCGCAGAGCAGCTCTGTGATAGAAGTCTGCCACTGAACATGCTCTTCTGCTTAGCAAAAGCTCCATACAATGGGTGACTTTAGCATAGGAGAGAACACTGGCCATCACTGATTAGAACATCTCTAGGAGCTTTGCTCAGAAAGTGGTAATACAATACTGTGGAGATATAAAGCTGATGCCTACCAGATGTGTGGATCCCATTACTCTGAACACCATTACACTTGGAGGAATGTCCATTCTGTGACAGAGAGAGAGAGAGAGAGATATTTCAGTAACTTGTTATAGTAACTTGTTTTGTTTGCAGGACATGAGTGAGAGACCTGACATAATTTCCTCTCCTGTCTGAATGTTTGCATCAAGTTCATTTGCTTATTCAAATACATATCTCTTACACGGATGTTTCTCAGCTCTTAAATGCACAACAGCAGCGTGGTGTTTGTCTGCATTACTGCTGAGTGAAACTATGATGCAACCCAGTCCCTTTTAAACCACTCAACAACAGAAGTGACCTCCATTGAGGTTTTTCAATAGGCATGGTTTTCGCTTTCAATGCAGGAATGCCTTTCTCTAGGTTCAAGCAAAGTGTGACTTTAGGTACTTGGGAAAATCATGTTACATAGTGGGTTGCTTTGATATGTTATGGTGTGTTAGAACATTAAACGTGCACACAGCTGAGACAGTTGTGGTTGTGTGTCTAGGAAACTACAGGGCGTATTCGGGAGTTTCTGTGGCAATGCCGCAGTGCGATGCTAGTCATCAGCTGTCCAAGTGCCTGAGGCACATTACTGGTGGAGTGTGCGCAAGTGTGTAAACATGACATAACAAATGGAGCTCTTGGCACTGTAATCAACCTAGGATCAAATTTACCAAAATGTACAATTTAGAACAGAAATCATGATGTAATTTATAATATAAATAACAACGTATATATCAGACCAATATTTGAAGGCAGTTAAAGGCCATGGTTAATGCGCTACCTGTTCATTTGTCCCCTCTGCGTCTCCCTCATTATCCTCCGTGGGAAGCGGTGATGATGGGGGTCTCCCCGTCTGTTGGGGAGGCTGCAGAGGAATGGCAGAGGGGAACGGCTCCTGAGACTGACAGGGTTGAGCTGTCGATACGTCAGGGGCACTTGGAGATTTTTCAATAGGTATTACAGATGGAAGGGGTTGTGACCGCACTGAAAGTGAAAGAGAGAGAGAGAGAGAAAGGTGTTAAGCATCTCAGTTTGAAAGCACTACATTGACATATGAACCATATGAGTTTTATTGACTTTTGTTTCATTAAGTAATATTGTTGTTGACTTTTTGTAAAAAAAAAAAAAAAAAAAAAAAAAAAAAAGCTATTGCTTTGGTATTACTGATTTCTTAATCACTTTATAATCAGGAGCAAAAATCTCTGATTGCAGCTTGAGGAAATACTTCTTGCTCAGAGCACTAAAAAAAGCCCTCATTAACCAAACGATTAAAATACCACAGTATGGAAATCAGCCCAGCCTTGCAAAGCTACTAAGTCGCAGCTAATGTCTCTGGTATCGTTCATCAGAAGCCCGAAGAAAGTTGGGAAAAGACTGTCAAACAAATATTGGATTTTCTAAATTAACAAATACAGCAGCAGCAGTAGGACCTCTGATCATTTCTCACGCACGCTGGCATTTCATTTACCAAGACGCAGAAATCCTCTACTCTGATAATCTTTTCCCAAGTTTCCAGCCTGGAATCAAAGGGTGACTAAAAATTTATAAAGATATGAAAGCTTGAGAAGAAATCATGTGCACCTTCTTGCTTCGTGGTGAACGTACGGGCTGAATCGCCTAGGCGGATGAGCTCGCCGGTTGACTCGGATTCATTCCCGTTCCAGGAATGGAGGGAGTATTTACTGGACGGGCCAGCGGAACTGAAAGATAATGAAGAAGAATTTAGGAAAATGAAAAGGTGGTAATTTTGGGAAGGGAGATTGACAGAACAACACTCATCATCATATTACTATTACTTATTGCATTTGGTCTCAAGTTCATATTGTAGTATGTTTCACATTCATTTGGCCAGAAAGGGTGTTTGATTTCCTAAAAAAAATCTACTCTGACATTAAACATCAGCTATGAATTAGATTAAAGTGCTTCTAGTTCTGATATATAGCCATTCCTATAGGAACATCATATTCACAGAGATTCATATAGATGTAGTAGATGAAGAACAGAACTAGAACAGAAACTAGTGTAAAAGTCTAAAAAACCTAATAAACTAGTTGTTATTTAACAAAGCAGCATAAAATACAATGACCATAGATATGGTGACGCATTCAATAAGATTTATTTATGGGAGGAGTCTCCAATGTGAGAGCCATGTAATGAGAGCCTTCAGGACTCTTGATAACATGGCAACCTGTAATGCCAAATAACATGAAAAATGGGGGGAAAAGAGAAAGAAAAAGAGGGAACGACTGTTTATAGATGCTGTAATAGACATGATTGGCTTTAGCAAAAATATTTATTATTAATCCAATTATTTACAAATAATTTTATTATCACTGAAAAGTAATTAAGTCTTTGACAATCATTTGTCTTTGGCATTGCATCACACTGCCGCACCTCGTTGCTGATTCTTTTCTTATGTCACTACTGTGGAGCTGCTTTAGACATGAATCTCTGCTTGTGAGGTGGTGTATATGTTTTTTTTGTTGAATTTCCAGACTATGCCTTATGATTAACAGGATAAAAAGCTACAGCACCACCAGGACCGGTTCCGCTGCATTCACTAAACACTCACTGCAGCTTATTTGTAAAGAAAAAAAAATTCTAACCCAACAACAAATGACAGCCTCTCGTTTTGCTAAATGTTGTGGCTACTAGCCAGCTCATATACGTTAATAACTTAAGTTGGTTTCATATGAAGAATTTAAACTACGCTTCTCAGGTAAAGGGTGACACATTACAATAATATCTGGTATAATTATGGTCACATCGTCACTCTGGGACTTTGTAAAAACTGAGTAATTAAAACGAAATCTATGAAATGTAAACACCAAACTGCTTCCTCATTCTGTATGACAAACAAAACCCCAAGACTGTCAGTTCAACAGAATCTTTAAACCAGTTTCTACTCTGCTGGTGTTGCAATAACACATCCCCAACAACTGAACATCGAGACTCTATTACGCGTTTGTGTGCGTGTAGTGCTAAAGTCTCACTGTGTGCTAGAGATCTGAGACAGCTTCTCCTCTTTATCCTGCTCTCGTGCTTCTGTAGGGTGAGCTGTACCGTTGAGGTCTGTGGAGGCATAAAAGAAAGACAACACACATGAAAACAAAGTCTGCTAAAGCACATCTCCTTGTGTACATAATGACACTATTACTTGCACTATTTAACATTGAATTACTACTCTAAAATAGCAAAACATATTTTTGATAAATACTTGCTATCAGATCATGTATTTCACTGATGTACTCTAAAATAAACTATACAACATTGCTTGTGGAGGGCTTGTTCTGATTGGTGAGAAACAGGAAGATTTTGCTTGGCTTTTCTAGAGGGAGTCTTTACTGCCATGTGTCCTGGACTAGCCAGAGCTAAAGCTGTAACTAATGCTTCTAGCTGTAGTCATTTCAATTGTCCCAGTTCAACATGAACAGACTTCAGATATATAAGATATGTCATAACATGATCTTTTTTACATGTATTCCAAGCTGTGCCACATTACTAACCCCAGCAATTGGCACAAAAAAAAGAGAAAAAAAAAAAGACCCTTGGTGTCTTACGTTAACTTCACTCATTTTTGTATAGAAGTCAATGTAACTGCAGATTAATGGCTACATTGATCTTATGTACATTTTCCTCCATAAACTAAATTGTTATACACTAGTTTTAAAAGACCATATTTAAGCATTTCTGAATGAAAAAAACATTACATTACATTAAATCCAGTGCAAACCTCATGAAACAAGCATCAAGACACCAAACATGTCTCGGCCCATTAAGTATATTTGGTATGATTAAAATAAAAATGTGATAATCTGTGTGAATTTCATTATCAGCTCAACCATTGTGGTGTTGTTTTTAATTTACTATATTTGAAGTGATAAAAAAAAAGAAGAAAAAAAAAAAAAGAGTGAAATGGGTAAAAGATCTGAATTTCCTTGAACTTTTCTGCCACCGTCATGCAGTACCACCTGATAAGGGCAGTACTTCTGGAAAATATTACTCCAGTACTTATATTCAGCATCTGTGCTTCCATGACATTCATCATTTAAGATAATGAGTTAGGCAGGCCAGGCCCATTGGGGAAGCAAAGCCGTCTACTGAGTCACAACGGGGTCAGGAATGACCTGGCAAACATCTCGCAGAGATCATTTAATACCCGAACAGCCGCCGGTAATCCCTGCTTGAGCTGCCTCCAAAGCCAATTATATCCAGCTCGTGCATGTTAGGCAGTTTATGAATGAAATACAAAGAGGATCAGCAGGACGACAGACACTGCAGCTCTCGGATTCACGATGTGACCAAGCAAACAAAACAGCCAGAAACCAAGTCCAGAGAAAAGCGTTTCACCTCCATTTGGGAGTTCTTCTTCGTCACTGAGCTGCTCCGTGAGATACTCCAGCAGTCCGTCAAAGATCTCCAGGAGGTTACGAATGGAATCCTTATCTCCTTTCACGATGTTCTCACCTATAAAGAGAGGCAGGAATTGGACCACTGAAGATAAGGAACAAAAAAACAAAACAAAAACAAAACAGCAGCTTGGCCCGACAAACAAAAACCACAGGCTCAGAAACTGGCTCGGTACAAAAGCAGCAATGTTCCCTCTAAAACAAGAGGCGCTATTGAATACGCACACAGCAGACCACATTGTGGCCCCGAGCAAACATTCACTACCTTACTCGGCTAAACATGAACAGCTTTGTGTGTCTCGATCTGTTAAATTTCAGTGCAATCATGGCAATAACAAATGGTTCAAATATATATTGAGCACGCTAGTCACAAGATCACATTTCATCTTCAAGAATCTGAACTAAACCGTTTTACAACACAAACATTTAAAAACAATTAAAGAGCCTATGTAAACAATGCCAGCACAGCAATGTTGCAATCTACTCTGTCTGAAATACATGCTTCTGAAGTCTGATCTCTAATTCTAGCTAAAATGACACGGCAGTTGCTGTTATTATAAATAAATGAATATAGAACTTTTTTTAAGAAACGACAAACGCATGGTACATTTTGTTTACAATATTAAATCTCTTTTTATAGCAATTCCTGATTCGTTTCACATTTGTTTTCAGAACTTGTTCAAAGATTGGTGACCGCATCATACTGTTATACCCCAAGTGTAGTACAATTCTGCACCTGTGATGTGAGACAAGCTGATCTGGAGATAGTCCAAAGCCAACGAGTCAATCACAGACTGTACGTTGTGGATGTCGTCCTCTTGACTCTTGGGTACAACGACGTAATCTGAAAAAGAGATTAAAACTTTTACCAAAGATTTCATCAATGAAATGCATCTGAAAATGTATTGGTCTATATGGCACGCGACCGTCAGGAGGTACAAAAAAGTGATACATTATTTAAGCAGAGAGAACACAGTATATTCAAAGTTGCTTTCCACTCGATCAGTTTTTTGTTGTGTGATGATCAGGTAGCTTTTTATCCTTTCTATGCAGGCTTCTTTCACAGTTATTTTTACAATTATTAGTATTGAGACCATTTTCTATTAATTTGTTTGTTGAGCCTGAACATGCTTCCTATTAGTTTGGTTTTACAATTCACATAATTAATCAAAAACCAAAAAGAAAAGCTAGCTGCGGGGCACACAGGGTTAAAAATATACCCATAACCTGCCTTTTATTGGTAGAAATATAATGAAGAATAACAATTTTAAATTAGACAGGGGAAACATGAACGGTCAATTAAATTATTTATCTTATGCATTACGATGTTATTCCTTAAGTTTTATACATTATACACAGTGAATGTTTTTCCTTATACATATTCCAGCTTGTCAGAAAGTTAGGGTCAGAGGGTCAGCCATGATATGGTGTTCATGCAACTTGCTCAAGGGCCCAACAGTGGCATCTTGGTAGCGCTGGGCTTAAACCGACCTCCCAATCAGGAAATCGTAGCCTTAACCCATTGAGTGACCACTGCCCTAATAAAGACACTAAACTAATTAATGTTGACAAAAAAAGAAAATCACCTTTGTCTTATCATATAAAAATATCTAAATACACATATCCCCCAAAACTAATGGACAAAAATGGCAATATATTAAAAACAGTAACAAAACATCTGCTTTCAGTCAGTTCGTAATTTATTAATGCCTATTGACAAATAAATAATTATTTAGATTTAATGATGATTGAAATGATAAAATTTACTTTGATGCACACAAGTTCACACAGGATTTTAAAACATAATGAAACAGTATGCTGTGCACTTTCCTGTCACTGAGTGACACAGAGTTATAGCACATTTTCAGGAAGTGCTGCTTCCAGAGAACTGAAAGGAGAAGTTACATAGGCTTCTGCTTCTGTAGGGAATCCCAAACAACCCTTACTAGGCTTGTTATACGTGTCTTTTTATGATTTATAACTAGAGTTAGTCCCTTTCGTAATGAGGGTAATGAGTTTTTTAGAAATAGATGAGTGAAGGCTAAAAATAAGCTGATCAGCTTTAATGTAACCAGTGATATTATTTCAGAATAAAGCCCATGTACATGTCTGTCTGTATGACAGAAAACTCTGTAACTTATTAACACAAACAAAATTTTGTAAGGTTGAGTACCTTGTTTATGCCAAGTTGTACATATTTCATGGTTGGCCAAATACACTCCCTGTTTAAAGTAGATTATTACATCCGGCACATGGCTGTTCATAACATCACTGCATTAATTAGTACCATAGTTTCAGAACATAAGACAAACTGGTTTTAAATTTCCCACAGGGAAAATAAAAATGCAATGCTCTGTCCATTAATCTCTAAAAATATCATGTTGATTGGCTCTGTTGAGAAACACGTATAGTCACACACACTTCTAGGGCGATGGCTGCTGTGAGGTAATCTGGCACAAAACTGCTCACTCGGGCTGCAACTAACTATTATTTTGATAATCGATTAGTTGGGCGATTATTTTTTCGATTAATCGGATTAAAACTTATTGCTTCTTTAATTTTATGTTTTACTTATAACTATACAAAAACCATAAATCAGGGTATTAGTTATGTATAAAACTAAACTTTAAAAAATGCTAAAGCCACATATAGAGTTGAATGATCTTTAATTTTGACATTTTAAACCTTAAATTAAAGACAAAGTTTGTTTTTGAACAGTAAAACTTCTTTAAATATCCAAAATATAAATAAATAAAAAAGCAAAACAATTGTTGTACTCTTATTATATTGGATGACATCTGTTATAATGGTTGCTTGTTGTGGAGTGCATGGGGGATTTCATTTTTGAATGAACTCACTTATGCTGACTTGTCGCTTCCTAAAATAAATAAATAAATAACAGCATTTGAGTAGGCAAAATACAGCATTTTAAAAATAATTGCAGATATTGCCAGCTGATAGAGAAGGAACAGCCAATCAGAAGTAGTGTGTGGAAGTCTGTGATTGGCTGGTTTTGTGGCAGTTTTGTAACACTGGACAAAGTTGAGCGCGCACAGAAAATAACTGTTGCTTGCTCGTGAAGGCAGAGTCGAGCGTGCACAGAATCGAGAAGTCGCGCATGCGCGGAGAACATGTTGAGCAAGCAGGGGAGCGCGCACAGAATCGAGAAGTCGCGCATGCGCGGAGAACATGTTGAGCGAGTGCAAAATCAAGCTGTTGAGCGCGCAGTGGAGAGTGCTTTGTCTGCTCTCAAAATGTCAAACCGCGCACTCAGAATTGTGCCAGGAATTTAACGCCATAGGCGCACACTTTTTCCTGCAGACGCTTCTGTAACCTCCATTGCGCGAGCAGCTGTGTATCTGTGTGTATATATCTTTGTGCATCTTGTGGTCGCGCTCCTCAGTAACTTAAGCAGTCCAACTACTCGACAATGGCATTCGTTGACAACAAATATCGTTATCGATAATTACTGCTCACAACATCCCTTCTACTCAACATCTTGACATAATCTGTGGCGCAGATTTAATTTCAGGCAAATACCGATTAAATTTTGTCTTTGCCAGTCTGAGAAAAATTAGCTTGACAGATATACAGAGATATACACATTTTTTCTTTCTGAGATTGGTTTCCAAGTCCTTCAATGTATGAGACGTAAATGTAGATTATTAAAGCCAGAAGATAACTTTACATAAAATCGATTTTACTCAACACTGATGAGCACTTATGATTCAGGCAGATATTCAACTACTGTACAAGTTAAAAGAAAGCTTGTCCAGACAGTTTAGCATGATGCTGTGACATACATTGAAACCTTGGATTGCAAGTAACGCGGTTTACGAATGTTCCCGCAAGATATGAAAAAAAACTGTAATAAATTTTGACTTGAAAAATGAGCGTGCTTTGATATACGAATACCAATTATCATTGAGTATCATGTGGTACGGACATGTTTCTTAATTGGAAGTCAAGCGTCACATGATCACTTCTGAGCCAATGGTCATGCTCCCTCTCACGCTGCGGAATTGCGGGTAATTGTCTCCCATTCTCACTCGTATAGTCAACATCCGTGCGCACGTGTACGGTAAACTGTAACACATATGTGCGCGTAAAGCATCTTTTATTTTGTCTTTGTATGTGTGTGTGGTTGAGTGAGAGTCTCTATCGGTAAACTAATGTGTGTGTGCGTAAGAGAGTCATCCTACACAGCAGCCCCCCCCCTCCTCCTCCTCTCTCTGGTCTCATTCACAACAGCCACGATTCTTTTCAAAGGTAAAGTGCAGGTTAATTTGTTTTATTTTTACCTTATATTAATTCATTATTTGAAATAAGCAATGATTAGGTGTGCTGCTGTGTTTGTGCATTGAGGAAGGTGCCTGATTTGTAGGTGCACTATGCTCGTTTTTGTGTCTTCTTCTATTGCAGCATACAACCACGGCAACCTCGAGGAGAAAAGCATTGAATGAGAAAAATAAAATAAAACCCCTATGGTTTTGTGATACCCATATGACGCAACATTTTGCTTTCATTTTTGGCGCAGGTTTAACGTAAGCCTGTATAAGGCAAATACAGCTGAACTGGCAAAATGTCATTAAATTCTGTTCAGGCAGGTTTGCGTGATGCTGTGACAAAATCGGCTGGGCAGAGACGGACAATTTTTTTCGGAAACTAGTTTCTGGTCCTTAAATGTATGAAAATCATAGAAAACATCATTAAATTAGCTAATTCTGACAGACAAAATCTCTTATTTATACAGATGATGCTTTCTTTGATGGCAAATGTAACATTTCATTTGATGAAATGTTACATCAAATGAAAACCAAAAATCTACCAAAAAATCTACCAAAAATCTACCAAATCTACCAAAAAATCTACTCGTTCACCACCACACTAATGTAGAGGTCATAAAAAAAAACTTTTAGCCGTTTTAATCTCTTTTTACCTGGTACTTTTTCTCCCAAGATAGCTTCATATAGGGCCACAAACACACTGGCGTCACACTCGGTGAGCCTCTGTATCCTCAGGTTAATGCGACACTTGCAGATGAGATCGTTGGCCACATCCACCCAATCTGTGAAGGAATTAATAAGAACAACAAATTAGTACTTCAATAAATTAGAATAATACATATTCAGAACAAAATCTGGCAAGGCAAAAAAAATTTACAAAAAAAATAAATAAATCTAACGTATATAATTTTGTTGCCTAATTTTGATTGTTTTAGTAATTTTTACCATCACTGCTTACTAATGTTAATTTCGTCAATGAAAATAATAACAGAAAAAAAATGTTAACATTTGACATTTTTTCCCTATGACTAAGACGAGGCGATGACGAGACGTGACGAAATCAACATGTAATATTGTTGAGGAAAAAAGGAGAGACTAAAATATGGTTTAAAAAAAATAAAACCTAAAACCCTACAGATTGACTGTAGGGTTGATTAATAAATCATACTGCTAAAATATTAATGTTTTTATTGACTAAAACCAGACTAAAATACGTAAAAGATCCTCTGATCAAAACTAGACTAAAATGCCTAGACTTTTAGTTGACTAAAACTTGACTGAACAAAAACAGGATAAGATTGACTAAATATGATAAAAACTAAGACTAAGGACTAAGAATACAGTTAAAAATAGCTACTGCTTACTATATTTTATAAATACTGCTTTGTTCAAATATTTTCTGACAGTAGATATTTCTTTAATATTTATGGAAGGAGTCTTTGTATCAGTTAGTACATTCTGCATCATGGAAAAGCCTTCAGGACAAAAGAGTTTGAAACGCTGTCAGTGAATCGAGCGATTTATGTAATGCAGACCTAATAGTGTTGATGTGCACCATCCCTGATGGTAAGCCTGTGCAGCCTATGAGATTCTTTACAACTTTATAGCACTTTATAGCAGTTCAAATGTCACATTGACGTCACTGGAACTGCCCTTATCCATTCACAACAACTCGAATCAAATCAAAAACACAGTGCTAGATATACTGAAAATCAAAAGAACAGCATTTTTTTTTTTTTTTTGCTAAATTGATAATGCGAGATGTTAGGTGGATTATCATTACATGGCAACCTGGTAACTTACTGACTGAGAATAACTTCTGTCTATACTGGATAAAAGAGTGAAATATTACACAAGCTGTAACTTACTAGTTGAAAAGTTGAGTATTTTTTGAGCAGGAATGTGAAAACCATGACTTTGGGACATGATTATTGAAAAGGGTCGGGGCTATATTTATGCAAATGTAAATTCAATCTGAGAATCTCTGTTGAACTGAAATTGCTCAGACTAATCATGCTGAACTTTTGAGTTCCGTATCATTAAGCCAACCTGTAAGTGGATTTCTAACGATGACCAAAGTTATAGTGTCCTTACTTTTTGACAAAATGCCTGTTTTACACTGGAAGGTGTTTTTTATTTTAAAGATCTTCACATGGTATGAGAGGATCCCAATAAATGCTTGGCTTAAGACCATGGGGTGAATCAAGAATTATCCGCACTCTGGCTGTAGACCTTATTTTAATTACTTTTTGACAAGACAAATACATAATTTTTCAATGTTATCTCCTTGCGTTTAAGGACACTTTGTCCATCTTTCAACATGCTTCCACATTCCATCATTAAAGGTGCTGTCCCGCACAAACGTTTTTGAAACCCAAGTCTGTCGTGGATTATTACAGATGTGTATTCAACACAATCACTTCATTTGTACACATTGTACACACAACGTTGTCATCAGTAGTGGATGGCCATCTGGTTCCTCTTGATGACTAGCCCTTGTGCAACCTTCCTTGAACTTCTCTATCCATTTATACACACTTCTTTGTGACAAAACACTTTCTCCATACTGTGCAGAAAGTCTTCGATAAATAACGGCACCAGGTACACCCTCAGACCACAATAAAACAAACCACTCGCTCTTCTTTTTTTGCAAATCACAAGTGCCTCCATTTTTGCTCGCACCAGTTACAAAGGAGCTGATATAACACACTCACATCTGCACAGCAGTGACTGGGGAGACCATAGCCTTGAATGGGGAGTGCTGATAGGACATAGCAACCAACACAAGTTTTAATATAACTGGAGTGAAAATTATTTTTGACTCACCCATGTATAACAGACTGTCAGATAACATGTGTTCTTAATGACATCACCACCACTACGAAAGATGTAGCAGACCTGAGGATTTGATAATCCTACACCATCTTTCTCTTCCTGATTTTTAGATAAGGGATGCTAACACCAGTCACGTTGAGATTCGAATCCAAAATTTCTGATATTTTCAGAACTTCGTCGTTAGATTTTTTGGTCGCAAGTGAACAAAGTTTTTGACAATAAATAGGATTGCTTCATAGCATACCTTGTATGATCACGTGACCACAAGGTCTCTATTGCACTTTAGTGTTTTGGTAAGGTTAACTTTCATACCCAACTCAAACCATACCCAAGTACACGGTGACACACATTTGAAAATACTGTTTCAGGTCATTCACACTAATCAAATGGACTTGAAATTAGGATCAAATGCACTCAGATCCATGCCCAAGTCAGTGTGAAAGAAGCTTAAATTGTCTACTAGTGAGCCAGGTCACGTTGATCTTAGCACATGAACAAAATTATTTTGTGATCTGCGATTTTGGCTTGAAACACTAAAATCAAGCCAAGTCAACATAGAGGTGGATTAGCCAAGATCAGTCAACATTAGACAAATGTATATACTACATGGAACCACCGAGGGATTATTTTTCGCTCACATGAGTATTGCTTAGCTGCACTTGACTATTGACTAAGGAAGTTATCACATTAAGCATGAATGATCATGGTTTTTTTTGTGCTCCGTTCTCAGGTACACTTGCGCATTTACACTCTCCTTTTCAGCTGGTGGCAGTATTAGGATGTATTACATTAAAGCCCTGGGATCGTTTCCAAGAACACTTGAACCTCAAAGTCTGTGTTACCTTGATCACTGAGAACACGGAGTACACTGTATTTTGCCCAAGACCACCTCTACAAGTGGACTCGAGCACGGATTCTATCACAAAAATTTTACTTCCTTACTTTCTTCTTGTCTTGTGTTGTGTTTATTAATGGCAGCTCACAAATCAAGAAGCGGCATACTGCCACCTTATGTATTGGAGAATTGTGCCTGAGAATAGAGCACAAAAACAAGGTAAATGCTGGCCAGTGGGGGTGTGGGGATGATATAAATCAATTGTTACTGGGCATGGTATAAATCAATCATGTCTAATGTGAAAACGCCCTGAAATAACTGGCCATTAATCAACACTAACCATATTTTCTGTTGCACCTTTAACCTGACGCTGTTTGTGAAAAGTGCTTGGACCCCACTGCCCAGGTTAATTGGCTGGTCGTCGTTCACGTTGATGCCTATCATAATAATGTTAAGATTTCTACTGAAATTATACAACAACAAATTGAAACCCGATCTGGAGTCGGTCTGAGAAAAGACGACATGATAATAAAACAGGAACAACGTGTTAGTTTACACTTTGCGGCTAATGTTGTAAGAGCTAACGTTAGCTATGTAACCAAAAAGTCCTAACTTAAACCAAAAGATTTAAGCTAGCTTGTCTTTAACACACCGACACTGAAGACTATAAACAAAATCAATACTTCTAAAAATATGTAGATAACGAAAAGAAATGTAATTACAGTCAAAACGCGAAATATTTACTTTCCCCTGTTAGCCTGGAGCTAAATTCCTGAGCTTGCTTGCGTTACCAACTTGGTAGCGTCGACTGTAGTAACGGACGGAACATTTTAATGGCTGCGTCCCAAATTCATCACTGCTTACTACATAGGCACACTACATGCTGTAGGAAATAAAGGCTAATCCTGCGACATGCCCTAACACCATATTTTCAATTCGACGTAATTTGAAATACAACCGTTGCCGATTTACCTCGCTCCTCGGTTCCCATCTGATTCAGCTTGTTCCCGGACAGCAAGAGAACAGAGAGGGTCGTCCGAGGGAATAGACAATTCTGTTATATGTAGAAAAAGTCAAACGACAAAAACGCACGTTTTTACTTTAAAAGGCCTAAAAATAAATAAAACCTAGTGAATATTAGCACCATCTACTAACTACCGCCACTGCCCAACTGTAAGGCACTCAAACAAAATGTTCACGAGTGCAAGAAAGACGGACCAATCACAAGGCGGGGGCGGGGCTTGGGCATGCTGCAGAAACTGAACGGAAAACAACCGCCTATGTGGAAGAGCTAAAGGACATTTAAAACGCCGCATCGTTCTGATTGGCTCAAGTGTTTTGATGATTATTTTATAAGCATAAAATTTTATTCGCCATATACTAATAAGTAGTTTTACTGTAAACACGATTTTAGTCTGTTAACACATCCGAAATAAGTTTTAAAAAATAAATATAAATAAATATGGTAGCGCTGAAACAACTAATTATGACGTTTAGGTTATGACGTCGGTTAAGCCAGAATACATTCATTGACGTCTCCTGTCTCCTTCCGCACGAGTCTTCTGGTCACTGAATAATTCCCTGGATACACATACCTGGTGTCCATTTAAAGCAGAAGAAACAGTCCCAGTGTCGTCTACATGTATGTATTTATGTAAAAAATAATAATATAGACAATAGAACTATACAGTTCTACATTTTAAACCAAACATACGTAATAAGTAAGAGTGACCGTGTTAAGGGTTAAAAGTAGTTCCTTTCGCAGCGGAGTGATACAGCATGTGAATGTTCTTCTACAGCATCTGATAACGTTTTTTCCCCCCTACCGGCCGGCATTTTACAGAAGCCATTTTATAGTCGGTCGAAGGGAGTGAGAAGTTAAATAATATATTTTCTACTGTAGAAATATACAATTTTTGTTTTTTTCATTTGAAGTTTAGGCATGCCTGGATATTCAGACAGAGACCGCGGAAGAGATAGAGGGTAAGTTTATGTTAAATTTTTCATTTTTAGAGCAGGAGATCCAGCATTCCTGCATCTGCTAACATACATGTTTGTAATTAACAAGTAAATAATAGTACAAATGCTTCTAACTCAATGCATGTCTATACACTTGGGTAGTGTTTTATACTTATTAATAGTTTAGCGTTGTGTGGGTCATTAAAAAATCAATCTTACGTTGTAACTGAAATATTCAGTATATAGTATTAATATTTACAAGTAGTATAATACTTAAGACAGTCAGTGGTTTTTTTTTTTTTTTTTGAGGTCAAAATGTGGCCAAAACCCGGCCGAATCCTGAATGCTTAATTTGAGTAGATATAGGGTACTACAAAGGCGACCGGTTTACTTTATTTTTGGCTCCACAGAAGTGCACTTGTACACTGAAGAGGAAGCCATTTGCATTACAGCCGTGAGTGTGGATTCAAAATGCCGGCTTGGATCGGCTTTGTTCTCGCGCTGGTCAGGATTAAAATGGCAGCAGGGAATGCGCCACATTAGTGGTGTTTTTTTTTTTTTTTTTAAGTCGTCACTGGATTGAGATGCATCAAACTAGCTTCTGGTTCTAATCCACTACATAAAGGGTGCCGTGTAAACACTAAAATAACAATAATCCATGCCCCATCTTCATGCATTATCCTACACAGGGAGCCGGAAGTGGTTTTAGACATGGGCAATATTGTCATGATGGTGGTGATGCCCTTTCGTTTCTACCTTTTATAAATTCTGTTCATCTTGCTGTTCATCTTACTTTTCGAAGTACACATAATAAAAGGAAAACAAACTAGGAAAAACGTTTTGCTTTTGCATCCGGATGTCAACATAACATCTAGTAATTTGGCTCAAGTCCAACAACTGTGTCCTAACATGACAGTAACTTCTTCTAAAACATCCTTCCCAGGCTCCCACGTGACATCCGTCATTGGTACTGTAGCTGTCATGTATGATAAAGTTAGGAACATGAAAGGAGTGACAGAAGGGCGAGCAGTAGTATGACAACCGAAGGGTTTTTGATTGCACCTCCTGATTGGGGGAAATCGAGGTTGCTGGAGTATGATGTGGATCCGGTTGCAAATGTAGACTACTGCTCAAAAGTTTGGGATCACTTGCAAATTTCTTTGTTTTTGTTTAGTGATTCGTTTTCTACATTCTACAAACTATGAAATACCACATATGGAATTGGGTAATTATGTAGCAATGACAACATCAGTTGTTATTTTAATACACAGAGGTCAGCCTTTCTGGAATACTTCTTCAAAGAACAGTAGTGTCAAGTGCATTGCAAAACCCATGAAGCACCATGATGAAACTGGATCTCCTGATCATGAGTAGCAGATGCATCTCAACATTAACTGTTCAAAGGAGATTATTGCATATTCTGGACGCCCTCAGCATTGCTTTACAATGTAGAAAGAAAAAAAAATCAGCAATGACCCAAACATTGCAGTGATCCCAAACTTTTGAGCATTAGTGTAAATTGGAGACAACATTGCATAGAACCATTTGAGATCTGATCAGAAAAAGGGTAATAAACTGAAATTAATTTCAGTTGGTATTTTGAACACGTCCACAGTGAGGTAACGGACCATACACCATGACTAATTGTGACAGCTGAAGATGACAAACCTTACCGTTGGTCCTTTCTATATAACAGTTATGGCAGCAGCGCTCCTCGATTCGGCGGAGGCCGGACTGGCCCTCCTCCGTCTGCGAAATTCGGCAATCCCGGTGACCGACTGCGCAAACGACACTGGAACCTTGACGAGCTTCCTAAATTTGAGAAAAACTTCTACAAGGAGCATCCAGAAGTCACCCGGAGATCAATGGTTAGTCGGATAATTGTACAATGGTGTACTCTGTGGTTTCCCATGTTGTGCCAAGTCTGATTTAACGATTTTTTTTGTTTCTTGTAAAAAAAAACACAGCAAGAGGTAGAACAGTACCGGAGGGCAAAAGAAGTCACAGTCAAAGGCAGAGATTGCCCAAAGCCTATTATTAAATTCCATGAAGCCACCTTCCCAAGTAAGCTTTACCACATAAGCTTTTATTTATTACAAAACCTAAAATGTTCTGCAATTAGCATAGTAACCCAAGATATTGTACAAGTGCAATCCTTCTGTTTTAGAGGAGTTGTAGTGTTTATGTGAGATCTCTAACAGATGATATTTATGATACAGATTATGTAATGGATGTAATCAAGAAACAGACATGGACTGAGCCCACTCCTATCCAAGCTCAAGGCTGGCCTCTCGCGCTGAGTGGAAAAGACATGGTCGGCATCGCCCAAACTGGCTCTGGAAAAACCCTGGCAGTAAGTCATCTCATACATTTCCATGTTCTATTTTTAGGGTTTAAGGTCCGGGAAGTGCTTGAATTTATCTTGAATTTTGGGATTAAGATAAGCTTAAAACTTTCCTATGCTCACACATGACAACCCAGTCTAGTTTCTAAATTATGTAGCTACTTAATAAAAACATGACTTCAGTCATAACTGTAGACACATGAAGTGAGCAAATATTTTTTTTAAATGCTTTCTTGTCTTTACAGTACCTGCTACCAGCCATCGTGCACATCAACCACCAGCCGTTCCTCGAACATGGAGACGGACCTATTGTAAGTTTTCCATGTTACAGTCACATGTCAGTTTTGTTCTTCCATGTCGATTAAAATGAATGCTATTCATGTGGAAAAAGGAGTTATAGTTATCAAAATTGTAGGTTCCACCTAATGATTAGACCAGATAAACCCAGTTGTAATCCAGAGCATTCTGCCTCCACTTCTTAATACAGTATTAAACAGTGGACTATGTCTCTTCAGGATTAGAGTTGGGTCTCCCATCAGTTATAAGCAGTTTAGCTTAGGTTGTTCTACACTTAACCTTTTGTTCCCTGACCTCTTTCAGTGCCTGGTTCTTGCCCCCACTCGTGAGCTGGCTCAGCAGGTGCAGCAGGTCGCCGCAGAGTATGGAAGAGCCTCTCGCCTAAAGTCCACCTGCATCTACGGAGGAGCTCCCAAAGGACCCCAGATCCGTGACCTTGAGAGAGGTGAAACAGGCTGTTTTAGTTAATTATGACCTTATTTGTTAGTTCAAGATGTATTTAAGTGCCGTATATTTTTGTAATTGTTGTACTATTTCAAACAGGTGTCGAGATCTGCATTGCCACTCCTGGTCGTCTGATCGACTTCCTGGAGGCAGGAAAGACCAACCTGCGGCGCTGCACCTACCTGGTGCTGGACGAGGCTGACCGCATGCTCGACATGGGCTTCGAACCACAAATCCGCAAAATTGTGGATCAAATCCGCGTAAGTGTGGAATGCTTTCACCTCCTGCCTAATGTGATTATTTTTTTAATTTGATCATTTTGTTTGATCTAGGTTTGTATTTAGGGCCCAAGCACTGTGACATCAGCCCTATGTCGTCATTGTGTGTGAAGGGCCCTCTTGTTTTCCTTAGGATTATTTATTTATATTTTCCACCCTTTCGGGAGTCTTAACATGCTCAAAAACTCATGAAACTTGGCAGACAGGTTGGAATCTGCTGCCATCAGGATGCCTGAGAGTCTCGAGGTTTTGCTGCCTAGCTCATACACACTTTCACGTAGGCACACGAAACTCTGTAGACATTTAGAGCTCATCGAGCCGAACAACTTTCGCGCTGCATGTCCTGGGCTAAACTCAACAGGAGGCCGGTTATTTTGGGTCGTTCGCAAAAACGCACCCGATGGATTTTGATATACTCCTCCTAGGGAAATTATACAATCGCTACCAAACTGGGCCAAAGTGATGTAAAGACATTGAGGCTGTAAAATTGCTGAGGGATTTTCGATATCTTAAACGGGTCAGCCATGATAATGTCTTAAACGTACGCCGAAAAATGATTAATAACTTTATGTGGAATTATATTGAGTGACATTATATTCAGTGACACGTTCAGTGACATCACGTTCAGGAACATCATAGTGTGAGGCTTTTCTTCCAGCACCTGCGGCCTATTGTACACACATACACATCTCGCACACTAACACACACATCACTAATGTTAATACACACAGACTCAAACCATACACACAAACAAACACACCCCTCTCTCACAACGCACACACGCAGGCATGCTGCATGCACACACAAACACACTCGTACATCACACACATGCATGCACCCATATTACAAATGTTTACACTCACGCAAACACACACACACCTCTCACGATGCACACACACACACACACACACCCCTCTCTCACAATGCGCACACACACTAATGCACTCAACAAATATTTAGGGCCCAAACTGACATGTGTGATGTGTGCAGGTTGTGAGGTGCAACCAAGTGGCGATGGCTTTTTTGAGGTCTTAGCACACTTGAATGACACAGGTTGTGCGGTGCGCCCGGGTTGGGAATGGCACTGGGTGCTTGGGCCCGTCATCGTTGCTTGCAACTATATTTTTAATTTATTTTTTGTTAATCTTAGCCTGACAGGCAGACTCTAATGTGGAGCGCCACTTGGCCCAAAGAGGTCCGTCAGCTGGCTGAAGATTTCCTCAAGGAGTATGTTCAGATCAACATTGGAGCTCTACAGCTCAGCGCCAACCACAACATCCTGCAGATCGTCGATGTCTGCAACGATGGAGAGAAGGATGACAAGTAAGTTTTAATGTGCATGTTGATGATGGAACAAATGCTTTCTTGTTAGTTATAGACTACATTGCAGAATTTTTTTTTTCCCCCCAACCGTTAGACTAATTCGCTTGCTGGAGGAGATCATGAGTGAGAAAGAGAATAAGACCATCATCTTTGTAGAGACCAAAAGACGGTGTGATGAACTGACGCGGAGGATGAGGAGAGACGGGTAAGAGCAGATTTAAGTTGGCAAAATGTGCATAACTTCATATTTCTATTCGTACAGCAGGGCTTTTATCTGAAGCACATTCCTTTTTGTTTCCTTGCTTTTAATCATGGAGTATCATATGTTTTTATTGTTTTGTTTTGACATTTCGTCATTTAATTTATTGATCAAATTTACCCATGGCAGTTATTGAACCCTTTAAGAGATCAGTATATTTTCCTTTATTAATAGGAAATAATGGGTCAGGCTGTATAAAATAAAATAAAAAAGTCATTAGATCCTTATTAAGTGAATATTTATTAAGGTCTTCCCTGATTTTCCTTAAGAAAATAAATCAATAGGCTCATCAAATCCACTAATTAGATACATTATGACCACCAACTTGAGTAGGTACACTTGAGTAGGTGCCCTTTTTGCCACCAAACTGTGTTACACTGTGCATTGAAAGCTTTCTATCGGAGCCAGTATTATACACTTTCACCAGTTTGAGCTATAAAAGCTCTTCTATTGGATCAGACTACAGAGGCCAGCCTTCGCTCTCTCTCAGTGAGGCTTGGTCAACCATGTCCCTGTTGCTAATTTTCCTTCCTTGGACCACTTTTGTTAGGTCTTGACCAATGCACTCTGGGAATATCTCACAAGAGCTACAGTTTTGGAGTTGCCAGTCATCTAGCAATCACACTTTGGGCCTTGAGTTTTTCAACTCAAAAACCGCAGCTCTTGTTAGATATTCCCAGTATGCAGTGGTCAGGACCTAGAAAAATGAGTCTAAGGAAGGAAAACCAGTGAATCCCCGTGTAGAATAATGAACTCCTGTAGGTCAAATTTCGGAAAGGTTTAATGCTGGTTCTCATAGATAAGCGTCAGAACACACAGTGCATTACTGTTTTGATGGCTCCTACCTCTCAATATTAGGTGTGTGGTCATAATGTTATGGCTAATCAGGCTATATACAATGCAGTTGCCAATGATTGCATTTAAAGTTTGATATCAAGAGCTTAAAGTGTTTAGAATGCATCTGTGAAAAAATGTGTAGATCATAAGCATGACATAATGTGAAAATTCTCAAATAAATTATATTTATATTAATATTGAGCCTTATGTGAGGGTACTTTTGTATTCCAGATGGCCTGCCATGGGAATTCATGGAGATAAAAGTCAGCAGGAGAGAGACTGGGTCCTGAACGGTAAGAGGCGTCCAGGTCACTCAAAGCACTCAGCACATGGTTATCAGCCTTCGTCTAATAATCATCCTCTTCTCTTTCATAGAATTCAAGTACGGTAAAGCGTGCATCCTCATCGCGACAGACGTGGCCTCGCGTGGATTAGGTCAGTATTTCTGGAGATGGCCCTGTCTTTGTGTCGTCTCTTCCTTTTTTTCTTTAGACAAAAAAAAAAGAAAAGAAAGAAAAAGCCAAAGGAAAAAAAAATTGTTTCACTTTTAAAGAAAGTGATTTTTGCTTTCTTTAACTTCTTCTCTATGCATTCTGAGTTTTTCTCACCTAAAGGTGCAGTCTTTGTGGCAGGGCCTAGGCATGACAAGTCCCAAGGCCGGCAGAGGGGGAAGGAGAAGTGTGGAAGTGAGCGACTGGTGGCCACCCAGTCGCTTAGACAGGTGAAATTTATTAAACGCAAAAAAAGTCCGAGCTCATCTCTGTGTGCCAGTAACCTTCAATAAGGCAGTGTGGCTAAGCCTTGGCTATGATAACCTAGCTTTTATAATCCACATCTGTTCTCTGTCCATGGATTATCTATAACAAACACATTTTGGTAACGTTTGATCTAGCCATCTTTCTATCTCAAACTTCCAACGAATTAAAGCTTGATGCTGTTTGTTTTTTGCCTTGCATGCAGTTTGTAAGAGTTGTATGGCAAGTAGGCACTTGTTTGAGATTTGGAAAGATCCTTCTCGATGCATGGAAGTTTACAAGCAATAATTAAAGGTTTAGTCAGTTTTCCTTCCTAACTCGAAGAGCTGGTGTTCATGGAATGGAGAGAGCAGTTTTTCAACTTCTTGAATCTCAATTGGTGAGACTGGCACATGTGTAAAGGGGCTCTGGGACACCTGTAGAGGAGCAGAATGTTTAAATCTTAGAACGACAAACCAAAAACCCTCAAAAAGTGATCAAATCGACAGCAATGACAATCCAATTCCACGATCGAAGTTCCTCCCTCGCCTGCATTTTTCATTCTTTTCAAAAAGTCATGTCGAGACCTGCCAACGAGAGACATTTTCTCAAGTGAACACTGGCTTCTGGGAGCATCTTGCCTAGACGAGACTGTGATGAGGGATTTTGCGGTCGCTCATTAATAACCTCAAACAGAGTGGGGAGGAAGGAAGCAACTAAGCAACAGTGTTTTTCCTCCCTTCGTGTTTGTACTTTTGGCTCTTTTGGGTCCCCTCACGTTAGCCACGGTCTGTTTGGTCTGGGCAAGACAGCAGTGTGGCCTTTATTAGCGAGCTTCTTATGAGTGTGCTGAGAGGGGGGGAAAAGAACATAAAAAAAAAAAAGAAGGACCTGTAAAGCGAAAAAACGCCAAGACGAACGGTCCTGTGTGTGTCGGCACACGAGGAGGCAAGAGTGCGCATAGTGGCCCTACTGCGTTAGAAGCACCCGGATGTCACTTGACAATTTGTGGGGAGTTGGCTGCATTGGGAAAGGACTAGTGAATGCATACTCCTTAATGGTAAGACGTTTATTCTCATGGTTTGGTAAAGAAAAAGCGGGAGGGAGGTTAGATGGTGATTTTTAGGTCTGTTTTTTGTTTACTTTTTCTTCTTTGGAATTTTGGGATTAAAGCAAATGGAGTGTGCATCCTTTCTCTCTTCCCATGGTAGTGTTCCCACTGAGACAGTTATGCTTTGTTTTTGTTTTTTTATCCCAGGATTTGTGCTTTAACACATTCTTGTTTTTTCCAGCCCAGCTAAGTATCCAGTAATTTTCTTGATTTCTTTGCTGTGTTTGCTAACTTGTGTTTTTCGGTGTGGTGGCTGTGGTGTGCAAAAAAAAAAAAATGCTGCCACACTTCCTTTTTGCCACACTGCAACGCTTTACAGATGTGGAGGATGTGAAATTTGTCATCAATTATGACTACCCTAACTCCTCTGAGGACTATATTCACCGAATCGGCCGTACGGCCCGCAGTCAGAAAACGGGCACGGCCTACACCTTCTTTACGCCCAACAACATGAAACAGGCCAGTGACCTGATCTCGGTCCTGCGCGAGGCCAACCAAGCCATCAACCCCAAACTGCTCCAGATGGCAGAGGACCGAGGAGGTGAAAACTATCAATTATTTTGCTTAGAGATTTATTACTATTTAATAATTATGTAAGTTAAAAAAAATCTTTACTAAAAGTCATTTATGCTAGGGGACTCGCTCTGAAAAGTTCATCCTGCATCAGCTGCATCCTGCAGCTTCCTTTCCTTAATCCGTTTGTATTTTTTCCTCTCCAGGTCGTTCCCGAGGCAGTCGGGGAAACTACAAGGACGACCGTCGGGACCGCTATTCCAGTGGGGGTAGGAGAGATTTTGGTAGCTATAGAGATAGAGACGGTGACAGGGGTTACAGTAGCGGGCCCAAAGCACAGAACGGCAGTTACAGCGGAGGCAGCAGCTACAACAAAAGTAACGGTAGTAGCAGTAACTACAGTAGCAACAGCTACAACAGCGGGGGAAACCCGAGTGCTTTCGGAAATCAGAACTTCCAGAACCAACCATTCCAAGGGAACCAGGCACCAACGCAGAACGGAATGAACCACCCTCCATTCCCCTTTAACCCCCCTCAGCCCCCTCAACAGCCTCCACAGCCCATGGTGCCCTACCCCATGCCCCCTGCCTTCCCCCAGTAGCCTAGAACCCGACTACGCACACGTGTAAACGCACACAAATACTGAAGTAACTGTTAGTCGTGTTTAAGATTAATATTATTACTATTATCATTTGTACTGTTTATTTTGCTTACAGTGAGGTTGGAGACTTGCTTATTAGTGCACCCAACCGATTTTGAGTCCAAGTGATCTTGGTGCGGCTAGGAAACAGCGGCACTTCCTTGAACCCTGTCCTTTGTCCTTGTTTTGTTACATTCCTCAGTAATTTATTTTTACTAGGTAATGTATATATTTTTGATTTGGTGTATGTTCACAGTGATATGTTTACAAAGTTTGATTTGAGGGCCATGCATGGATCCTCAAAATAAAGAGTAAAATTTCAAAGGACTTTTGTGTTCCCCCTTCTTTTTTTTCTTTTTTTTACATTTTCCTCACATGACTAGAACAAAGGTTCGTCACGTGTAGTTAAAAGCATGGACGAAATGCTCACATAGCCTGTTTACATGTCAGTACATACAAGACTCTGTTTCTATATTGTTGATATGAATGTATTCTTTTTACGCATTTGCCCCATGTTTGAAGTTACATTATTGACGTGAGAAGTTTCTGGGAAGAAAGATTTGCTTTCAATCCTGATTAATAAACTCCATAAGGACAAACAAATTGCTCCCACCTGGGTTTACTTTCATTCATACACTATGTGACTGGCTCACATTTCATACATAACAGGGTTTTGAACCAACTGCAGATGAGACTAAATTCTTGTAACTGATCATAACCCAGAAAATAATAGGAAGTTAACAGCTTAAAAACTCGGCGCAGATTTTATGTTGGATGCCCTTCCTGATGCAACCCCCTCTCCAATTTTATCTGGGTTTGGGACCAGTTTTATCAGAAATAACAGAAAGCCTATCCTACCCTCCAAGAAAAGAAAGGTACTTCTGTTATATTTCAGGCAGATTAAACACTTCACAGCAGACAGAACCAAGTTTCACATTACAAAAAAAGTTAAATTCTGATTTAAGTCTTTGAGCATGTAAATGCAACAAATCAGTGTCCAGGTCAACTGTTGGAATCTCTAATTGGAATGATTTATATTGTTCATGTAAACATAGGTAGTCTGTAGAACAGGAGTAAAGGTTAAGTAGCATTGAAATGAGCATTGTTAAAGATAACAGGATTTTATAAATTAGATCAAGGTTTTGGAATGAAAGCATTGTGTGGGGTGCAAACTTGGCGCAGGTCATACCTCATGTAACACTATCCTAACATTTTTTGTTCTCATAACCTGGGTTTATGAGAGCCCCTGGGCTTATCCCCATTTTAAAAGGTGGGATTAAAATCTGAATTTTAATCCCACCTTTAATCTATAGCACTGTTTGTACATCGATGTCAACATAGAAGATCCAACCGACCAGGTGAAACTGGAGCAAACTGCCTGCGATGATTAGGGAAGATACATCTAGTAATAAAAAGTAAACCATATTTTAAAATATATATTTGCCACATATTCATAAAATTGGGCTGGCACTTGGTCAAAATGCTGTATTTTTTAGTTGAAATTTCTATTCCCCCTTAAAATGCGATTGTAGTGGCATAATGTATCCGGTAGATGGCGACATTTACTTGCTAGAAGAAGTAAATGTAAAAAGAAGTAGCCACAAAATCGTAGTTCTAAAACGTATATAGATTTTTTTAAAAATAATAATAATAATAATAAAATATTACAAGGGAACATAAACTCTTGGCCACCGGGAGTTTTTGTTTCTGGTCCACCTTAAAACGCTACTGTTGTGGCACGATATGTCCGGTAGATGGCGGTGGATACCTGCTAAAAAAAAAGCATGTTAGGCGTTAATAATAATGTTATCACTTCTTCAGTCTATTTTTTTTTTTATTTTGAAACTTTTAGAGCAGGTGTTTTAATTCAATTCTACTTGTCGAAACCGAGTAAGTCGCAAGAAAACCGGCAGGTTTGCTCTTATGAATAATAAAAGTCGCTCATACGGAAGTCGTGTAATATTTCCGGGTCGCGTTATTAAGAAGTCGCGGGGTGCACGTGCAGTGTCATGAAAAAACATTGTCAGTCAGTTATTTCGAAAAAGTGTCCTTCAATTGACGTGTTTGAGGGTGACATTTGAAACCCTTTCCTGTTAATGTGTTGTTGTATTATATCGGATAATGCACTAGCTGGCGAATGAGGCCATCTGTTTACATTAAGCTGAGTAGAGTCGGACTGCAGGATGCTCACTTACTGTAGCAGAAGACGCCTTTCTGTTTTCAGGCGCGCGAGTGTAACGCTCTCCCCTCTGCACGAGCTGCTGCAGGTGTACAGACACTCCGGGCAGAGCTGTGAGGGAGGATCTGATCCAGCCAGAGTGATGGTGCAGCTGTTACAGCGGCGCTTCTTCATCCCTCCAGATCAGCACCATGCTGTGTCTTTACTCAGAGGCCAGGCCTGTGCTTATGGACCCTTAGGAGTGGATCTCAAAAGGAACATCCTGGAGCAGTGGTGGACTTCTGTGGTCAGATCAAGACCCCAGGTGTTTGGGATAAGCACTGTTCATGGAGTAGCATCTAAGGGGGCAGGAGGAGATGAGAAGCTTCTCAAAGGAAAGGGTGAAAGGGTGGGTCTTCGACAGAGACAAGTTTTTCGGACCGGTCTCCTTCAAGGTGGGTGATATCGCAGGAAAAGGTGAAGAAAAGGAACCAGTCCGAAAGATCCCCATTATGCATGCTTGTTGAAGCATCACTTAAGCAGCAGACTGTCACACAATGATATAGAGCTCCTGAAGCAGCTCAAGGACAAATATTTGTCTACAAAATCCACATGGTTTGTTTCGTTATAGGCAGCAGTGGTTAGCACTGTCACCTTGCACCTCCAGGGTCTGGATCGATTCCCCTCTGTGTACATGGAGTTTGCATGTTCTCCCTGTGCTTGGTGGGTTTCCTCCAGGTACTCCGGTTTCTTCCCACAGTCCAAAGACATGCAGATTAGGCTAATTGACATTCGGAATTCCCCATAGTGTGTGTGTGTGTGTGTGTGTGTGTGTGCGCCCTGTGATGGATTGGCACCCTGTCCAGGGTGTACCCYRCCTCRTGCCCTAAGYCTCCTGGGATAGGCTCCAGGCCCCCGCGACCCTGAATACAGGATAAAGCGGTATAGACAATGAGATGAGATTGTTTCATTATGTAATAAAGAGGATAGCATTTTGACATCAGTCGATATTCGCCAAAAATAAAACGATCATGATTTCAGACGTGTCAAATGAATGTGCTGCATCAGACAAACAAAACAACTAAGGAGATTTGAAGTTACTGGAACTGGGTTAAGAAGCCGTCAACATAGTATTAAAACATGGAAGGATAGTGCTGAACTGGAACAAATGTATTCTGAAGAGAAATCGTGAATAGAGATCACTTAAACAACACTTGGTGAAGTCACATAGTAGAGAACAGACAATAGAAATCACAGCTATGTTTAATAGTAACATTAAGTTTGATGAGAGGAAACCTTGATGTTGGAGTTGAAAATTGTGAATTGTAGGACAAAGGAGGAAAGTTTTCCTTTACAAAATCTGCACCTCAGAAGATTGTTGAGTTCTATTTAAACTGATTATACATGTGTGAAATTCAGCATAGTGCTGTTGAAATTGTAGTTTTGATGGAAGCTTTAAACAGGTACTCTGACAGAATGTTCTGTTGTCACATCGATCAAAATGTGCTCATTGTAATTGTTAATTATATTGATCCATACACGGAGATCAGGATCTTCTAACTCCTAAGTCATTCTTTAATTCTTTTGCTTGGGCAGGTGCTTTGGCGCAGTACGTCCCGTCCCTGGAGCTAATGAACAGAAAGCTGCCGTTTGGTTTGGCTGAAACTGGACTGTGTTACCAGCCTGAGGACTACGATGACTCGGATGCAATCGGTTGGTGAGGTTTCAGTGTTTTACTTGTATAACAAACCACTTTGATTTGTAATAAAAATCCTGGATGATTGTGTTAATATGACCCTCACCTTACTATAGATAGCAAATAATAATAATAACAATAACTCAATTATTTATCACAGTGAAAATCATCTTCTTCACATATTCCAGCAGGGAAGCAGGGGTCAGAGCCCAGGGTGTAGATAGGCCCCTGAAGCAGATAGGGTTAAGGGCCTTGCTCAAGGGCTCAACAGTGGCTACTTTGCGGTGCTGGGCCTCAAACCCCCGACCTTCTGTTCAGTAACCCACAGCCTTAACCGATTGAGCCACTTCTTCTCTACACCTGCCTTTGCTTTCTACGTGCATCAGTGAGTCTTGGCCCCCAAATGACTCCACCAGTTTATTGGTTTTCCCTTTATTGAACCACTTTTAGTATGTCCTGACCACTGTAGACCGGAAACATCCCACAAGAGCTGCAGTTTTGAAGGTTCCCAGTAACAGGAAGTGCTTAATGATAATGATGTTTGGAGAAATTGTATTAATTATGGGTAAAATAATCTTAAATTATAAATAAATAAAATAAACGTTTGGCGATTCTGAGGTAGTTTAAGTTCATGTTTAATTAATTCAAATACTGTGAATCTGTAAATAAGTTAGGAGTCTGAGTAATACAGATCCCGTCATATAAAGCTGATTGCTTTGGTTTTTTTGCCGTGTGCTAGCTCTTCAGAGGTGACCGAGGCATCACTCGCATGGTTCTGTTCCCACCGTACGTCCTCACAGTGGCTCGACTACTGGACTCGCCAGAGACTGCAGTGGTGGAGAAAGGTAAGCATGCATACAGGAAATTGAAACATGCCTTTTTTTTTTTTTTTTTTTAAAGAATTTTATATATTTCTTAGTAAAGTAATCTTTATATTCTATGATTAAAGCCATTAAGAAAGCTTTTCTACAGTTTGCTTTAGGCCCGTCTGACTTCAGTGTTTGTGACGTTCGGGATGACGAGCTAAACGAAGGTGCGCTCCGTGGAGCCAAGGTGCTCTATAAGTTTCCCTGGGGCACAGAGACGCTGGAGACGCTGTGGATGCGCGGCGACGACGAGCTGCTCAGGAGCCACACGAGGAATCAAGCCGACCTACAGGTGAGCGGCGGTGTTGTGTTCACCTGCTGAATACATGTTCAGATTAAATGATTTCCTTATCAAAGCAAAGTATGCCATATTACTGCTGCTAGTAATCTACTACCGAAGAGTTATACCTGCTTTATGCAATCCGAAGACACCGAAATATTATAAAATTAGAGATTATTAGTTCTGAATTATTTATGGATAAAACGATGAACTAGCTGTAAGTGCAGGGAATCTTTCCAGCATTGTTTCGTGAATTTAAACAAACTAGTATCTTTTGGCTTAAATCTGTGCACGCAAGTAATTTACTATTTTAGTAGCAGAGTATTAAAAAGGGAAGTCATTTTAAAAATATGTAACAAGAGAACATGCTAGTAATCAATATTGAAGCCATTTTGTTGAATTAAAGCAAACTTGCAATGATCAGTGTCATGCTTATCTTTACAAGTCCGCATTTTCTATTCCCTTTATTTTTTGGTGCAAGTGCCAGTGTTTAATTCATGTGAACTTTACACGATTGCAAAACGTCCCTGAATCCCTGAATGCTCCATCAAGTCAACTTACAGGACTTAAAGGATCTGATGCGAACGCCTTGTTGGATTCGGATACCACAGAACACCTTCAGAGGTCTTGTGGAGTCCGTGTCTTGATGGGTCATCGTTGTTTTGGTGACACAAGAGGGATCTACATAAAATTCAAGCAAGAGATTTTTTCGCTGTGGCCGATTGATGTATTGATGAAGTGTTAACTGAATCGTGACTATCAGTACACTTCAGCTGTCTATAACGCTCAGGCATTTCCTGCAGTCTTTCTAACTAAGGCTTATTCTCTTTGTTTACAGTGCAGAGATGGGAAGAGACTCGTTGTGCCTCATGTCATCTCTTTGAGTGCGAATGTGGACAGGGGACTCCTGGCTGTCCTCTTTAACTCTTTACAGCACATTGAGAAAGTGGACAGCAAGCAGAGACTTCATCAGAGAACAGTATGTCTTTGCACAAGTTATTTTTTTCTATTAATATATTGAGCCTGACTGTTTCATTCAAAGCAATTTGAAGGTGAGTAATGCTCAAGGTTTTGCATAAGGACGCTAAATTCTGAATCAACAAGGCAACCCGGCTCATCTTCTCTGATTTCTCTAGGTGTTGAAGCTACATCCTGCTTTAGCTCCTGTAAAGGTGGCACTGGACATGGGCAAAGGATCCACTTCTGAGCTCAGACAGGTAGTCAATGCCAGCGCTTTAATTTTGTTTATGCTCCATACTGTATATAAACCTGAATATAAGAAAACCTGAATGGGAGTCGTGACATTTGTTTAGACAATGTATATAAGTGGAGAATTTCAACATTTCATTTATTCTTATATATAGTTATTCCTATTTTAATGCAAAGGTGACGGGGCCTCAAAAATCACCCACCTGATTTCTTCCCCCAATGTCACCAACTACTGTATGATTTCCTAATCTAGCTTTGTCTTCAAGTCTCCTTGACATCACACAACTTTTTTATAACACCAGCCCTGACAACAACACTGGCTTTAAGTTACCATTATGACAAGATTATTAATTTAACAGGGATCACATGTTTTGCCTTTTTTTGTTGTTGTTGTTAATTTGATGTCATTTTTATTAAAATCATGTTCTCCAAGGTGTGTGAAGGTCTGCTTCAGGAACTCCTAGAAGTAGGGATCAGTGCGTGGCCTGGATACATGGACACCACACTGTCCTCAGTGGACAAACTGCACACCAAGTGAGAACTACTTCGGTGTCTTTACAACATTTACACTTACCCCGGTGGATATCGGTCATATGTCTTGGGTGCTGTGTGTACTGTAGGTATGACGAAATGGGCGTGCTGTTTACAGTGATGGTCGGAGAGAACACTCTGGAGAACGGGCTCCTGCTAGTTCGCAACCGAGACACCACCGTCAGAGAGACTATGCACATCTCCGAGATCAGGAAGTTTATTCTTAAATACATATCGACTGCAGAGAGTGTCTGACCCGCTGCTTACCAGATATTTTGTATTTCATGGACCTTTATCTGTACTGTTATTGTATTATAGTTTAATACGTATTAAATATGTTTATACCAAAATATTAATGATGTGTTTTGTCTAGTTTGTTTTTATATTGAAATATTTTGGTTATTCTAGTTGTCATGCTTTAATATGATAGGGGCACAGTTCTTTCTTTTTAGCAATTTTTTAATTGTTTTTAAGCAGAAACGTACAAAATGTGTGGTTTTCAATTATATCAGATCCACAGGACATATCAACGAAGCAGAGGCACACTAGTACAATCTTAGTGAATTAACCCCCATACACACACATACACACACCCTTCCCCAACTCCAAGCCAGACTTGTATGTCTAAGAAATGGTTTCTAAACAAATAAACAGTAAATATGCATTTATCGATATGTAATACAAGGCTAGACATAAGGCATTAAAAAAAGAAGTAAAATTAAAGCTGCAAGCAGCGATGATCGGGCCCAAGCATGGCGCCACCGCCACCCGGGCGCATCAGTGAGACGGTGGGCAAGGAGGGCACGTGCACTCATAGGGGAATGGGTAAAGGACAGACGTGACAGTT
>QMIH01000903.1:8385-19129 GCA_003987875.1 Clarias batrachus
GATGTGGTGTCCCGTGTAAATCTTGACACTGAGGTAGTCAAGACAATGGTTGGTCCCACTGGTATAATATGGGCACATCAGTTCTTGTTGGGTTGCAACTCTTCAGTGGGTTGATGCAGTTGGTCCTACCTTTATTTACTCTCCCTCAAACCTCCACTCGTAATGTTTTCTTCGGGAAATGGCGTAAAGGGCTCCATCCTTGTTTGAACGTGCATGATGAAAACAGCCATGGTGTTGGTGTATGTTTTCACCTGCAGGTGTAAACTTTACTTGGAGTGTGCTTTACGTGTATTTACACACCTACACAAAACACATCATCAGAGTCTGAGCTTCCATTATCATTAGGTAAATACTGGTGGGTCTTGAGGGGGCTAGCTCGCTACTAGGTCTATAACATTCTAGACAGACAATTGCTATGCAAGCTACAAAACGGCAGTCCTGTGTCTCCGGGGCTCCCCCCGGTCCAGTTCGGTGTGTTCCATAAATGACAGCATGAAAACTTTACCACGTCAGGGGGATTAGTTGAGCTAGCTTTTGAAGCTACAAACAAAATGGTGAACACTATAACCGTGAAAATAAACAATGGACATATTATAATTGATAACATATTATAGGTGATTAAACTCACATAATATAAACCTCCTGGACTAAATAAACTTGGATTATGCATCTCATACCAACATGCACTCAGCTGAAGCAATTTTAAAGTGCTACATTCTGCATCTGCATACTTACCTTGATGTTAACAAAAGAGAACACAGAGTCCCATTCAACAATTTTTTTTCAAATTAGAAACAYAAAAATTGTTCAATTCTATTTTTGCAATAGGTATTTTATTTAGCCACGATTACAATTTATAATTTTCAAGTCAAAGGTACTTTTATGTGTGTTTATATTCTCATTTCCTGAGTTACTGGGGTTCGGYCTTCTCGTAGCTCCTTAAGTAACCCCAATGTGAGCTATAAATAACCAGTCTCAGCTCCTGATAAAATACAGTATGGCTTTAATAAAATTGTAAATTAATAATAGTTTCAGAATTTCCATTTGTAACAGTTTTTTTTTAAACATGATTGATTAACTCATAGGGTGGCATGATGTTTAGCGCTGTGGCCTTGCACTCCTCCAGGGTCGAGAATTCAATTCAATATGACCTGTACAACTCAATCGAAAAACTGAAAGTTCTCTTTTTTGTGTTTAAAAAAAATAAGAAACTAAAGTAATGTGGTTGAATAAGTGTTCGTACCCCCTTATAACAGTAGATGTGCTGGTGTTCAGAATTAAGCAATCACATTCAAACTCATGTTTAATATCACTATTTAAAGTCAGCACAAACATTTAAAGTGCCTCTGATTAACCACACATAAAGTTCAGCGGTTCTAGTAGACTTTTCATGACATTTTCCATGGTCCGCAGAGAGCTTTCAAAATATCAGAGGGATAGCACCATGCTTTGGGGCTKTTTTACTTCAGTTGGAACAGGAGCCTTAGTCAAGTGGGAGGGAATTTTCAGCATGACAAAGACTCAAAGCCTACATCCAAATCAATAAAAGAATGGCTTCACCAGAAGAAAATATCAGTTTTGGAATRGTCAACCTAGAGCGCAGACCTAAATCCGATTGAAAATCTGTGCGGTCATTTGAAAAGAGCTGTGCACAAAAGATGCCCTTGCTATCTGACAGCGGGGACAATCTGGAGCATTTTTGCAAAGAAGAGTATGCAAGTATTGCCAATTCAAGTTGTGCTATGCTGATAGACTCCTATCCAAAAATATTGAGTGCTGTAGTAAAATCAAAAGGTACTTTAGCAAATTATTATGTATTTAAGCATTTTCCTATTTATGCAACCACAATTGAGCTGTACAGATTATAGGACACATTGAGGTTGGAAAAAATTCTGAAATTATTTATCTTGGTCTATATTTTTTACATTAAAATTTTAAACATTTTAWTGTAATATATTTTTTACATTTAAAAAAAATGACATTTTAACAGGGGTGTGTATGCTTTTTTTATGTCCACTGTATAACTAGACAAATAATAGAGTTGAAATTAGAACACAAACTCATCTGTAGATCTATGTTGCATATAAATTAGTATGAAAAATAACAGCTTTCGATGACAGCACTTTTGAATTGTGTCCCCTCAACACATCTTAATACATGACACCTCTGATTACAGAGGTCTGTGTTTTATTCCCACATTGTACCTCAGATACACAGAGGTCAAAAATGACTTCAAGCTGACTTTCAAGGCTTTGCAATTCTGATGCAAGTTGATGCATTCAAGTCTGTTAACTGGGTAAGAATTAGGTTATTTTTGACACACGAAGTGGGAATGGATCGAGAAGCCAGCCTTTTAGCTGTAATGAAGGGCCTATATTTCATTCCTACAGAAATGTGTAGTTAATGTTATATATTTAATGCAATACTTTGACATTTTGTTGATTGGTAAAAGCACTTGAAACCAAACTCTCTACAAACAAGAAAAATAATAACATTTTGGTGTTTTTCTTTTGGCTAATKCCAACCGTTTAATGCAAAGCCACACTAGAATCAAGCTTGAAACCCTTTAATTAAAACTTAATTTCTGCATCACTGGTAATTACAATGACTGTAATTATAATGGCACCTATAAATAGTTAGTTGATAGTTTAGTGCTCCTCTGCATTTTATGAACATACTAAAACTTGCATTCAATTTGAACATGTATTTACTAGTCTAGATGCCTGTGCAAGATGTACTGTAGTCTTAACTGGGGTGACCTCTCCTGCTATGCACTGCCATGGGTTACTGGGTAGTCAGTTTTCAGGTGTGAAGCTGTGTTGGTAATACTTCTTAAGCTTATTTTTACAACAAAAATGTCAAAACCGTGATTGTGGAAAACAATAATTTAGAAGGATGACATTATTTTTGTGGTCTAAAAGCATCACTTAGTTGATGACATTGTTGTGCACTGATTTGTCCTTAAATAAGAGCAAAGGTTAAGTGACACTGGTTTCAGCCATGAGGTGGAGCAGGTGGTTCATCCATTGCCTTCTATTTACGTGCTCAAAATAATTTTGTTTTCAAAACAGCATTTTGACTTGTTTTGTGACTCTGACTAAATGCGGTGGCTGTTGCACTTTAACAATCATGCTCTGTTCTGGTCAATTCTGACCGATTTAGATGTTTCCTCTCTAAAAAAGTGCAATAAATTTTTATTCATTTCTCATGAGGTTCACACACGGCATTTGAAAACATGAAATAAATGTTAAATATTTTTCTATACATTTGTGTGTTTTATGGAACTTTTATACACACTATGGTGTCCCCAGTCAAAAATGACCGGTTTATGAAGGGTTTATGGAAACACTTGGAAAGAGGTAGACCCGGTGAATATTGAAACCTATTCGGGTGTGGGTTTTTTCAGGCAATTTTTCACTCTACAATGTCTTTGCAGACCTTGCATATCCTGTCAGGTTCACTTTGATGACAAGAGCGGCCCGCAGTCAACGAGACAAGCTGGGAAGTTTGGCAGAAGTGCCACAAACCAGGACCTGAAATTACTGTTGATGAGCATCTGGCTGGCTTTAAGCAGTATATGCCAAACAAACAATCTTTGTATGGTATAAAGATATGGGCAGCATGTGATGCGAAGGCATGTTATGCCTGGAACATTCAAGTGTACACCGGCAAACTGGCTGATGGTGTTTCTGACAAAAATCAGGAGAATTGATTTGACCTCTGCAGGGGGAGTCCTAGAAWTGACAGTAGGGCTACTTTAAACTTGTAATAATGGTCATACAGTGTATGGGTCAAGCATTATATTTGTAATATAGTTTTCCCTGTGCACATTTGGGCTTTCATTTTCAACATATCGTAGCGGTCAGTTTTGACCGGGAACACAAACGTTGTTTCCACAGCCACAGTTTAAAAAAATTTAACTTGTTTCAAAAAGGTGACTTTGATAAACATTTCAGTGAAGTACTCTGTGATAAATAGTACAATAGGTTTCATCTTACTATTTGTTATAGTCAAAATAATATCTATATAAATACAATAAAAATGAGTGGCATGAGCTCAGTTAAATAAGGCCTTCAGGACATACAGAGCAAATACAAGTTTAAAACGTGTAATGTTTACAAGAGCTCGAGTTGATAAAAAGATATAATACAACATAAGGTGATAATATATGAATTATTGTGGATTTATAATAAAATAAAGTGATCCAGTCAAAAGTGACCGGGAACATGAGTGTGAGCCACAAACGAACACAACATGAGGGATTAAAACAGGCGAAGCAAAGCATTGGTTAACATAAGTTAAACCGAATTACACGACCCACTCATTCATTGATCTTCTATACTGCTTCATGCTGTTCACAGGATCATGAGAACCTGGAGCCGATCCCAGGAGACTTGGTATGACTCTGGGTGCCAATCCATCAACGGGTGCACACACGCACACAATGGACAACTCTTGAATGCCAGTTAACATAATCTGTGTCTCTTTGGGCTGGGTTAGGAAACTGGAGGACCCGGAGGAAACCCACCAAGCATGGGGAGAACAGGCAAACTCCACGGAGACAGGCCAAAGACGGGACCCTCGAGCTGAGGCCTTAAATGAAACTTAACATTTTTAGAGTGTATACACCGAGACTGGGAAGTGAAACACGACAGTTGCTGAAAGCTTGTCCGTACAACTGGGATACAAGACAAGACCAAGTCACAGTTCGTCATTTCTGCACAACAAATTGATTCCCACAGCTCACTGAAATACCTACATTTTTAAAAGACGCAATTAGTCACAACAAGTGACCATAAAGCCTTGAGGGGAAAAAAATAATAAAGTAATAATTACATTTTGATTTGACGATAAATAAAACACTTAATGAATTGTAAGCTGACTAAAGATTATTCTAAAAGTCTGCTGGTCATTTAAGATTTACTACACTAACTGTGCAATTCAAACAGCGCAAGAACAGTTTTCTACTCTTCTTTTGGGGAGAGAGAGAATTAAAACACTCTTCACTACGCTACAGTGCAGGCCTGAAGGCTTTTAGTGGGGAAAAAAAAAGTTTGATTCGGCTTATAGATTTTCCTAATTTGCATATCAGCGTGCCTTTTGGGGCGTTTATGTTTAAGGCTTCTCACATTTATTATCGCTTGGTCACTTCAAATCTACGAGACGCGGGAGACAAATCGCCGGATTATTAGCAGATTATTAATTAAATAAATAAATAAAAATCACTCGCCATTAACTTCAAGGCTAAGAAGGTTAGAAAGAGAGGGGGAAAAATAAATGTTCATTCTCTTCGCTAACCGGAACGACCTAATGATGTAGGATTTCAGATTTGTCACGGCTTAATGCGATTCATTAGAGCCAATAGTGAATTTAAAAAGCCAAAGATAATGCGTTTTCTTACTCGCTGACACGCCAAATAACGGCGGGCTGCACGAGACGTTGTGCTGCAACGAGGGCCGTTATTTAAATGCTGCTGTCGTACATCCGCTGCACGAGCCCACAGTAATAACGTTCATCTTAACACTTTTAACTAGAGGGAGAGAAAAAAAAAAAAAAAAACCCACATCGGTCTCAACCCATTCACGCACTTTGTCTCTTTTATTCCCCTGACCGTTGATTATTGGTATTTTCCTACTTTTCCAAACTAATAAGTGGCACTATCAAGCGTTTGGATAGCATTCCCGAGAGCGCGCGCAAGCTGCTCGCCTTAATTGATATTGAGCGAAGCGCGCGAGGGCCGCCGCTGGCTAATTTGCAGTTTAATCAGCGTCAGTAATGAGTGCGGCTGATTAGCGCCGGGTGGAGAGAAAAAGTGAGAGACGCTTACAAGCAACGTCTGTCAGACCCCGGTGATAATTTAGGACTAATTGTAGTGATTAGAGCAAAATTGGATGACTTTGGAATTTTCTAACGTGACTCGCCTGGTTGTGTCAGTGTGTAGCTTTCTCCAGGGCCTTCTCGTGATATTCAAGGAAATGTTTAATAACGTGCAAACGATTCAACCATTTACTTTTGTGTGAATGTTTCATTAGCGGTTTTTAATAACCGTCTATGTAGCTCTAAAAACGAAAAAAAAAAAAAGGTTCCGTGTCCTTTCATTCCCGCCATGCGCGCGCGCGCGAGAGAGAACAAGCAGAAAACAGCGCTGAAATTCACCTTATTATCAGTTTGTACCTTTTGATAGTGGATGACAGCAGGTCTCTGTTTGCCAGAGTACTCCAGCAGCAAATAAGAAATTAGTTTCCAGCGTTTTGTTTGTGCTGCAGCCTCTCTGTTAAACCTGCTGTTTCATCTCACATCAGACACACAGCTGTCCCTCTCTCCACGTTTAAGCACATAAACAAAGAAAATGGTGCAACACATGAAACATGCTCGATGTGTTGACGGTTTACATGAGAAGAAAGTAAATACAAAGAAATAATTTCTTGTGTTATCACTATACCACACACTATATAGTGTATAGGCCTAAATACGGGTGCATCTCAATAAATTAGAATATAATTGAAAAGTTTATTCATTTCAATAATTAAATTCAAACAGTGAAATTCATGTTATATAGATTCATTATACACAGACCGATATATTTCAATAGTTTATTTCTTCCATTTTCGATGATTATGGATTACAGCAAATAAAGACTCAAAATTCAGTGTCTCAGAAAATTGGAATATCGTGAAAAAAAAAAAAATCAATATTGGTGTCACTCTTTAATCAGCTATTTAACTCAAAACACCTACAAAGGTTCCCTGAGCCTTTAAATCAGTGGTCTCAAACTCAGTTCCTGGAGGGCTGCGGCCCTACAGAGTTTTGTTCCAACCATAATTAAAAACACCTGATCCAACTAAACAAGTCATTAAGGCTTATTTGAAAACTACATGGTATGTATGTTGGAGCAGGGTTGGAACAAAACTCTGTAGGGCTGCGGCCCTCCAGGAACTGAGTTTGAGCCCCCTGCTTTAAATGGTCTCTCAGGTCGTGTCCACACGTAGCAGGTATTTTTAAAAACAGATTTTTTTCTTCGTTTTTGAAAATAATTCTGTCCACATGATCTAGGGTTTAAAAATATATATGTGAACATGAAAACGGTGCACAAGCAACAGGGATAACCKCAGCTTTGAGAGGATTGTGAAACGAGGCCCATTCAAGAATTGGGGAAGATTGACAAGAAGTGGACTGTAGCTGAAGAGCAGCTTCAAGAGCCACCACGAATAGACGTATCCAGGACATTGGCTACAACTGTCGCATTCCCAGTGTTAGACCACTCTTGAACTAGAGACAACGCCAGTGGCATCTTACCTGGGTTAAGAACAAAAAAGACTGGACTGTTGCTCAGTGGGCCAAAGWCCTCTTTTCAAATGGAATTCAATTTTGCATTTCGTTTGGAAATCAAGGTACCAGAGTCTGAAGGAAAGGAGAAGAGGCACAGAGTCCAAGTTGCTTGAAGTCAAGTGTAAAGTTTGCAATCAGTGGTGGTTTGTAGAGCGATGTCATCTGCTGGTGTTAGTCCACTGTGTTTTATCAGTTCCAAGGTCAGCGCAACCATGTACCAGGAAGTTATAGAGCATTTCATGCTCCCCCCCCCCTTGCATACCAGCTTTAAGGAGATGCTGATTTAAGTTTCCAGTCGGACCCACACTGCCACAAGTACAAATACCTGTTTTACGTACCATGGTATCCCTGTGCTTGACTGGTCTTCCAGACAATCTATGCGGTATTGTGACATGGAAGATGTGGGCCACCAGACCATGCAACAATGCAGGAGAGCTGAAGGCAGATATCAGAGCTTCCTGGGCTTCCATGACACCTCAGCAGTGCCACAGACTGATCGCCTCCATGCCACGCAGTAATTCATGCCAAGGGAGCCCTGACCAAATATTGAGTGCTGTAAATGTTCATACCTTTCAGTAGTCCAACATTGCTGTGTTAAAAACCCTTTTTTAAAAAAAAAAATTGGTCTTAAGTAATATTCAGATTTCAGAAAAAAATCTATTTTGATGATATTCTAATTTATTGAGATACATCTGTATGCTTAATTGGGCCTTAAAAATGTATACATGTATATCAGTTGTTATCTATGACCTATTTTATTGATTTATTGCAGCAATGTGTAGTTTTATATTTCCTCTGAAGACGTCAGTAGTCGCACCATTGTTAATGCTATCAAGTGACTAAGCGGATCGGAGACTCTCTGGTTTAAACACTCATTCATTCATCGTCTATACCGCATTAGCCTGYGTACATGGCAGTGGGGGACCTGAAGCCTATCCCAGGAGACTTAGGGCATGATGGCGATGTTCACCCTGGATGGTGATAGATTCACACACTCATTCACACAATCCAATTAGCCTATCCTGTGAGTTTTTGGACTTTGGGAGAAAACCTGCGTGTCTGGAGGAAACCCACCATGCACAGGGAGAACACGAACTCCAGGCACAAAGACCTGAGGCAGGAATCGGACCTGGACCGTGAAGGTGCAAGGCAACAGTGCTGACCACTTAGTCATCATGCAACCCCGTTTTTAAAGAACCAACCAAAAACTAGCAAAAACATGTTTTTTTTCCTCCCACAGTTTTTTAGGGGAGAAGGTGTCTGATCACAATGTCCATAGCTGATGTCACATGTATTAAACTAGCTATATTCATCAACCTGATGTCAAAATACACCCGAAGCCAGCCTATAAAATGTTAAATATAAACTGATAGGGTATTAGGGTATCTATGCACCATGATAGTCTGCGAGGTTGAGTGTTAGGGTTACCTAAACCCTGGATTTACACCTCTTCTTATTTCATCCGTGCACTAGAATTTATTTTTGTTGTCTGTGTTGCCACTGCTGCGGTGGACCCCGATCAATAGCTGTCACTAGAGGTTATCCACACCAAATTATTCTAATGTCACAGGGAACGTGGCCAAATTGATGGTGATAAATATTTTTACCGGAAGATTAGGTGAAGGGGAGCGTGTTGCACAGTGTATTGTAACCTCCAGCTCGTTGCGCCCGCCGGATTCTGCTCATTCATCGGGCCTGTCTCCTCAAGAGGAATCGGTGAGTAAACAAGGGAGGCATTTGTGTGTGTATCTGTGTGTGTGCACTCGTGTGTGTTTGATATTTGATTGCTCATACAAATAGAGTGCAGACAGCCCCCACCTCTCTCCCCATCGCCTCTCGCGAGACCCATTTTYGTGCTGCTGACAGTGTTGGGGCACTCTACACACACACACACACACACATGTGCCTCTTTGTCTCTTGCTGTTTCTGCGTTGTCCTCCATCAATTATTGCCACTGTGTCCTGGATGTAACTCAATATCCCTCCACCCCTTCTTCATCCAGCAAGCGAGAGATGGAGAGAAATTGACAAATTATACACCATTATTCAGCCATAACATTAACACCACAAACATTTGGACAATAACATTATCATTTATATACGAGTGAACTTGTGACAGGATCATAAGCACCCAAAGCTTACCCATGCTCGTGAAGATCATAGACCAGCCTGTCTGGTCTGATCCCACAGAAAAGCTGATGCAGCACACATCACCAAAAAAGTCAATGCTGGCCACTGGAGAAAGGTACCTGAACACCCAATGCACCACCATGCATGATGCCCAGCAGGCAAAGAGCCCAAGGCTGTTTCCCCAGTAAACAAATTCCCCAGATCCAAATCCAATGGCATGTACCAGACAAACTAGTCTATCCATCGAGTCTAGTCTCCATCCCACAACCGACAGTACCCACAGGTTCTGCTGCCAATGTCCCCGTGTCAAACACAACAGCATACCGCCAGAGGCCCTGTGGAGCCATGCCCGAGGGCCAGAGCTGCCTAGCTTGCAGAAGGGGAACCTACACAACCCTGGCACAGTGTACTATTATGGCTGATCAGTGTAGAGGTGGCAAAATGTGTGTGAGGAACCTTCATGACTACATAACCATGAGTTTGTGGCCTAGCCAGTATTCAATGATACTATACCCTGCTATTAGAATKAGTGTGTATATGTGTATTGTTGTTGTTTATTCATATTTATTTATAAATGACAGTACATGCATACTGGCCCGAAATCCCAGATTTTTAGGAATTACACACTGCAAGGTGCCAAATCTATACATTATGAGTTAGAGGATGGGTGAGCACTTTAGTGCCATATAATGCTCAATTCTCACTTACATGATATTTGTTACAAAGTATTACAAATTCACAACATGTGATAGTCATACGGCAAGATCATGTGTGCAAGGGGGTGTCGGAGTGTTGGCATGTTCATGACCTTCTGTAGACAAACTGTATGCAACCATAGCCAGTCAAGGGACTACAGAAACCCACGAAAACATATGGGAGAGCTGAGAGAAACAGCAAACAAACAGAATCTGTCAAAACAGAAACGCAAAGCAACACTAAAGTCTAAATAATAGTTCTTYGCAACACCAAAACAAAAGAGTTAAACAATACATGTCATGTAAAAATATCTCAAGTATGATAGACATGCTGTATGTGTAATTGAGCCTACAAGGCATAACATGAATTTTAATAAATACCTTTAATCCATCTATCCCCAGTTTGAGACTAAACATCTCAATATACAGCAAAGCTGTGATGCATTGTGTTCTGACACCTTTCTGTCAGAATTAACTTTAACAGTTTGTGCCACAGAAGCTCTTCTATATGGAACAGATATCCTTTATGCCCCAGAGACTTGCCTTTATGCCCCATGAGTGTAGATGTGCCTTGAACACACCGGAAACACG
>QMIH01000903.1:20304-49785 GCA_003987875.1 Clarias batrachus
TCTCTCTCTCTCTCTCTCTCTCTCTCTCTCATACACAGTCTCTGTCTCTCAGACATGCACATATTTTTGTGCAGGTTTTGTGGCTTGCGAGAAATATGTAATCAACAGTTTCGGCAGGAAGCTTGGCCACTTCAAAAAAACAGCAGTTGACAAAATGATAACGTTGCTTCAATAACATTCAATAACATTATACAAGTAAATTTAATTTGAATATGAATATGTCTTCAGTTTTGATGCAGATRATTTCATGTTTATATTAACAATAGAGTAATTCTCATTAATTGTCTACTTATAATAAATTGTAAAATAAATATATGTTTATATAAATGTTTGTTTGTTTGTTTAGTTTAATTATAGTTTTAGTTAGAGAGCAAGAATGTTTACTTTATTATTGGAAACGTAGAATCATGTTAAAAATGTGTTAATGTGTTTGTGGGTCTTAGCTTTAGGCAAATACAACCTCAGATGAACAACATATAACTTTGTTCACTGTGCTATTATTTATTTAACAAGAATGAAGCCAAAAAGAAAAAAAAACATGTGGACATTACTAAGTACCCCACTGATTCAATAGGCTTGTATCAGTGTATTTGTTTTTATATTTTTATGTTTTTATTGTAAAATGTAAAAAAAAAAAAAAAAACAGCAATAACTTGAAGTGATCGCTTCCTGTATGACTTAAATAGTCTCTCTATCATTGTGCATTGATTTAGTACATTGAGGCTTTTGGAAATTTGMWTATGCMCACTTCCCTTAACGACCCGCCACAGTATTTTAATTAGGTTGAGGTCTGGACGTTGGCTACGCCAATTCATTTATTTTTCAGCCATTCTGATGTAAATKTATTGRTGTGCTTTGGATCACTGTCCTGTTGCATGTCCCAATTTTGAMCAAGCTTTAGCTGTCAGAMAGATGGCCTTACTGTACATTTGCCTTTAGAATATGATGGTATACCAACAAGCTCATGGTTGACTTATTGACTGCAAGCTACTCAGATCCCATGGCTGCAAAACAAAGTTTTGATAGTGGATATGAGGTGTTTCTGCTGAAATGTTGCTTGATTTCCCCCTAAACATGGCACTAAATATTAAAATATTAAAATGTTCCAGAGGTCTTGTGCTTTGTTCAGATGCAATTTGAGAGTTAGAGAGAYGCAAACCTTAGTCGTGGGTTCTTCCATGTTCTTTTTAGACAAAAGAGGCTTTCTCCTGGCAACATTTCCGAATGATTGTTTGCTTATTTGAGTTTTGTTTTAATTGTGCTTTCATGATCTTTAACATTTGACATGCACAGTGAGGCCTGTCGAGTCAGAGATTTAACTCTTGCATTATTTGTATCTCTGAGCATCGAATGGTCTGACAATGGAGTGTATGTGCTGAGATAGCCATTGCTGGGAAGATTGGCAACTGTCTTGGATGCTTTTTACTTGTCAATATTTTTTCTCATGAATTCCAAATTGTTTTGGAATGGTTGTATAACTCTTTACAGATTTATTGTATGTGCAGCTTCTTCTTCTAAGGTATTGTATTAACACACACCTGAATACTCCAGACCAGCAAACCAACAAAATGTATGCTGATGGTTAGCAGCACCTGGCTAAAACTACTTTTGTTTTTGTTTGTTTGTTTGGTTTCATTTTGAATACAATAAGCACAGTGAAAAAGGTTTTATGTTGTTATTCATCTGAGGATGTATTTGACTAATACTATGATTAGACCAACTATCACCAGAAGATTTTTTTTATTTAGTTTTTACACAAAACCACAAAAAAAATCAAAGGAGGGGGTACTTTTTTACTTTTTAACATTAGTGGTGATTATTTTGGTGTGCAAAAAACAATTGAGTGTTGAGTGTAAACTCATTCTTAGCTCACATAGTTCCCAAGRCATATGGAGTAATACTATCCCTGAGTCCAGTGTTTGTGAGTGGAGAGGACATGGTTTATCTTAGTTGCCGTAGCAATGGGTCTTCCACACAGCTGACTTGCATGCAGAGAATGTAACATACAGTAATAGCTTCTACTTCTATGAAACCATTGGTGCTACCACTGTGGTTATTTGATATTTGAGGCAAAATTTGCTTCATGTGAGGTTTCTTGTGTGTGCTCCCAAAAAAATGTCAGGTCCAGAACAATTCCTCCTAACTCAAAAGTAGTGTATATTTCCCCATAGGGTTCCGCTAGTCAAAATAAGGAAATCAGGAATTTGGGGAAAACCGTTATATTCCTTGGAAAAGTAATCCATTCCCTGATATTACAGAAGACTAAATATTTGAAACAAAATTAGATGTATGTATGTTTTATTATCTGCTAAAATCAACAAAAATCTTGCATTGACATAATGTGAATGTGACAGTAAAAATGAATTTCCTTTTGTAATTATGATTATTATTTGAATGAACATCAGACACACAGCAGAGTTTCATGCTTTGGTTAAACGTTGGGGAAAATAGACTAATGGACTTATATAAAGCTATATAATATAGTTAAGTCAAGGATAGCAGATAGTTTTTGTGGGGGGGGGAGTTCCTTCTTTTATAATTTTCTTTCTTCCTTTAGCTTTTTGTTCTTTTTTGTCTACTCACCACGCAAGATCATTTGATCCACAAGCTTAGGCACAGCTTTTTCTTTATATGCCCTGTTCCAACTCCCAAGAATTATAAATCCTTGACTTGAAAAGGAAAAACCATACCAGAACTAAATGTTGTATAAACCCCATTGTACAACAGTTAGTTCTGACTGACTAATCTAACTGGAWGAGAGGGATTCCATGAGTGCTTATTCCATGAAAAGAATTTTTTTATATGCTCTGCTATTGCACACACGCTTGTTTGTTGAGTACTTTCATGTTCCCTCAGCCCTGATGTTGTGCTATTTTAGAACGAGCAGAATACTTTAAAAATAAGTTTATTTTTGTGACAGTAAGGTTAGGGCCAGAAGTGTAAATACAATCATCACAAACATGAATGTCATGCCAATACTGGCAATATAGATTCATGTTGTTGTTGTTTTTTATTTTTTTACAACACTTTAAAGGTCACTTTGAATGTGTCAGTTTYTGACCTTTTTTTCTTTTTACCTTGCCATCTGTTCTGTGTTATAAATGAACGAGATCACTGCATGTGCAGTCACATTGGTGTGATTAGCAGCTCAGCATGTATGGTAAAAAGTTTGAAATAAGAAACTAGATTGGAATAATAGTTCATTTTAGCTTTGATGAAACAGAGAGGAGAAAATATAGTCAATAATAAATGTATACCAAATGCTAACAGAACACTGATTTAGTATTCAGTAAGCCAATTAGCAAAAGTAATACAAGTACATTGTGTATATTACATATTTGTTGTGTTCAAATTATCTATTCAATTATTTTCGATATTATGTGGCCAAAAGTTGAGGGGGGAAGCTCATGTAGGTGGTGGACAGTCCTGTAAAGTTTCTCTTTATGTCTCCACTTGTTCTGCATTAGARWAGTCTCAGCTAACAAACGTTTCTGGGGATGAATCGCAAATAGTGTTAAATGGCAAACTAGTGCACTATGTAAGGTGTACAGTCTCTTGTTCCACACATCACAGTCGTGCCCATTGGTCAGGAGTTAGAGACAGATTTGAGATTCAGCTGTGTTAGATGATGGTTAGATTTGAAGCTGTTTGTTTGAGCTGTGTACAAAGCGGTGAGGTTAGTCATGAACCTGTCAGTGTGTTGTCAGAAGCTTGCTCTCACGTTAACCAGCAGTAATGCAAGATCAAAACACAACATGGACGGTTCAGAGGCAATTCAGAAAAACGTAGAAGCAAATACTAAGGAGACAAAGGCTTATTTAAGATGATAGTTAGCAGATGTGTTTTCTTTCTTGAAGTGCTAACGTGACTAGTTTTAAATATGGGTTTTAGCAGGAAGCTGCTCTCCCCTCTTTCAAGTACAGTGGACCGCCACTGCCATGAAACTGGGAAAACACATTAAAAGATTTCTTTTTTTTGTTTTAGTTCCCTCAGGTCCGTACAGCATATAGTCCCTGGGTTACCATGGCTACACACAAGTCTTTGTCAATGATAATTTTGAAACAAAGAAAATGGTTTCTGTAACCTATGAAAAGCATTTGAAATGTGAGAAAGTGTAGGTAATATTGATGATATTGTGCTAGACTGAACAAGAATGAGCAGAATTTTCACCACAACAAATTATTTTAAAAAAAAAGGGCATGTCTCTTCTACTAATCCTCCGTTTACCTTAGTAGATGTCTTATTAATAAACCAGCTGTCAAAATGGAAGACCAGAAAGCATCAGGGGCAGAGTGTCCTGAAACCCTCAACAGCAAAGAAACTCTATTGATTGCTARGGTTTAAGAAGTTCTGTCGTTTGTACCAAAGATGTAATGCAGGAAGTGTTCTTTTCCCAAATTAACGTTTCGTTATTCTGGGAAATTGGAAAACCTTGCCATGCATTTCCAATAAGGTGTCCTTTAGGAGTTAGAAAGTTTTCATCACTGCGCTGAGTGTAGTGACCCTCATCATCTTGGAGGTTGATGAGGAGATTCATTAAGTGTGAGACAGATGCAGCTTCCCTGTGTATTGCACACATGGGAATTTGCAGCAATTAATAGATCAACTACTGGGCACATGCTGCTGTTGCATGGGATACCCAGATATTTCACACCTCATTCACACCTCAGAACCACACAGCCTAGCCAAAAAAAGTCTCACACACACACACACACACACACACACACACACTACTTTTTTGTTTGTCCATTTTTAGCTTTGATTACGGTGAACAATGTGGCTGGTGTAGTGGGCACTATGCATGATGGGTGCAYTGCTTCATGTGCTTCACTTCTTACCCTGACGTACCTATAGTTATTGCACTGGAATGTTTGCACCATTCAAATGTTTTGCTGCGGCTCTCATCATCGTACTGTGCTTGAAGCCTTTTGCAAATGCTGATGTGTTTTCACGAAAAAGTTCTGGTTTGACTTGAACACCCCTTCAATATAGTATAGTTATATAGTATTGTTATTCCATTCTACCACATGCCTGTATAAAATTTATGCTTGTGTAAATTAAGCTTGCAATTGAGCTCATGTCATCAATGGCATCTCGTCTGGATTTAGGTCCACAGGTATTTTACCTTACAACAGAGATATTTTCTGAGTTACCGGTGCTACCAGTCTGATGCCCTCGCCTGGAGGCCTCTTGCCTCTGGGTTCCCTTTTGAGTTTGGTTCCTCTCAAGGTTTCTTACTCTTTCCTTCCCATGGAGTTTTTACTTGCCACTATCACCCTTGTCTTRCTCATTAGGGATGTACTTGTTGGATGTGTTTCGGCTGCTTTCATCAGTGGGTCGCCAYAGTGGACCATTTGATTTGCACACAACATGTCCCTGGTTTTATGCCGGATGCCGTCCCTTCTGTTTTTTCTTGCCGGGCTTATGACCAGCAATGCATCCAGTGGCTGAGGTTTGGGCATTGGGAGGGAGAAACCAACCCCTGAGCCACAAATTTCTTTCTTTTTCTTTCTTTCTTTCTTTCTTTCTTTCTTTCTTTCTTTCTTTCTTTCTTTCTTTCTTTCTTTCTTTCTTTCTCTCTCTCTCTTTCTTTCTTTCTTTGATGCATTACATAGATTTAAATTTTCTCTTATTCTGAGTTTGAGGTTTAACCTGTGCTTCCATAGTTTAGGACAGGTTAAACTTTAGCTGATGCACATGATGTATACAAGGTTTCACCCCCATCACTGCAGAGCTGCCTGCATTATGTCCTACACATACAAGTGCTTTGCCAGAGACCTGCCAAGTTGAGCCACAGGACTATGAATTAATATTTATAATTTTAATTATAAAAGACATCCTGCAATGAAGGTAATTATTTTTGTTGTCCATGTCTCATTTTTCCTTTCCTAGATGACAGTGTAAGTGTTTTAACTTCATTGCTGCTTGCAATCCATTTACATGTTATAAAAATAACATCTTTGTATCTTTGGAGTACACAGTGGCAGGTATGATGATTGTAATGTGCAAATTATGGTATGCACTTAATGTAAGAGATTTATATTTTCCCTTTTTTATATTGTAAGTCAGCATGAAACATCTTTTTGGTGGGAAAGTTCCCTTTCTACAAAAGTAGTTTAAGATCCTATTTGTTAAATGAATTCAAAAAGACTATTTAGGAAAATCAATTGCCTTGCCTTATATTGAGGCCTAATTTGCTTGTGAAGCAGCAATCTATTACCACATTAGGCACCAATAATAAAGTAGAGACAATTAAAATAAATTAAGGCAGTTGGTTTTCTTCAAGTAATTAAGTGTTCTATTAAGAACTTAAATATACTAATATATATAAAATATATGTCGATTAATTCATTTCTATGCAACACTACACACTCTAAAATAGCCCAGCCTCAGACAAATGCTGTAGATTCGTAGTGTGCGTTTAATAGCACCATTAAAGATCTATCAGATAATAGCAATTAAGTTGACATCACCCTGCCTGCAAATGCCAACCAGTTGCCCAGGAACCATCTTTCCTTAATCGGCTCTTAATTTCCGTGAGTCAGCTTCATGTGTCTTGCTGTTTCTTCTTAGTACCCCAGCATTTACTCATCATGATGACACGAGGCAAATTGTGCTTAATAAATAAGTCTGATGGATACAGCAACTGGAGTCTAGATGCAATGCCTCCTTTGCTTAGAATACAATTCAATATTTATTTGTATATTTATATCCACATTTAATGGTTACTCTGTCTGTGTTTAAGTGTAGTTACAAGTTTGTCCTACTGTGACAYGTAAAAAGCAGACGTTAAATGGCAAGCTTATAAGCATGTGGGTGTAATTAATCATTTTTAGAGTCAAATATTTTTAATGCATGTATATTACAGTTTAAAAAATGCAAGTAGTTCAGTGCCCTGTAACKTGTGATTTAAAGCAGAGAAAGTAATTATGGTCAACAAAGAGAGTAAAGCATGAGTATGAGTCACTATAAAGACAAATCAGTTTCCAATCATTTCTGATCATATTCACAATCATCTTAAAGGGTTATTATTATTATTATTATTATTATTGTTATTATTATTGTTATTGTTGTTGTTGTTATAATTATTATATGATGTAGCTGTAGCAGCAATAACTGTGTGTATGTGGTTGATGTCACTGCTAAGCCTTGATAAGGATTTTTTTTTTTACAGTCATCTGGGCCTTTTGCCTTTTGGAGATCTTAACATGCTCAAAAACTCATGAAAATCTGCACACAGGTTAGAATCTGTGCCTTAGGACCCCCGCGGGTCTGCGAGACCATGGCTCAAGGCCTTTAAATGAGATTTTGSTACATACAGTGCCCTCCATAATTATTGGCACCCCTGGTTRAGATGTATTAAAAGCCTTAAAAYAAATTCAGTTTTTTTTTTTGCTGAAGCATATTGTCACACTGAACCRCATTAAAAATCACTGACTAACAAATAATTATTTTTCATAAAATAACCTGTTCCACAATTATTGGCACCCCTAACAATTCCTAGAAAATAAATGTATTTCTGTCATTTCTACAGTATACAAAGTTGATCTTCCTGCTACCCTGGGGTATAAATATGACGTGACACAGAGGCCATTTCTCTTAACACAATTTTGCATGTATGCATGTGAAACTTGGTACACTTCTAGATCTCTTTGAGTTGAACAATTTTCCTAATGCATGTCAGAGGCTATGCTCATGAAGTCAGATATTTTGGGTTGCTTGCACAACGAAAAAAAAAAGGATTTTGATATACTGCTCCTAGGGGATTTATATGATCACCACCAAACCCATTGAGTGATATCACGTTGAGTGACATCATAGGGTGATGCTTTTGTAATAAGCCCTACCATGCTCCAAGTTGTGTGTCTGCATTGTGGAGGTTTTGCCATGCTCAAAAATCACACCGGTTGCGCGGTGCGGCCGGTAGCAATAGCATTGGTGCTTGGGCCCCCTCATTGTTGCTTGCGACTATATTTCATTTTGCTCACCTTATCTTACCCCTTACTTGGTGTCTATAAAACAATAAATGCTGTAGAAGAGTTGTGTGTCCTGATATTCCTGTGCTGGAACAAATATATAAATAAAAATCCAAAATTTGGGAATGAAAATTATCACTTTTCCTCTAGTCTAGTAAATAGAATAAATCGGGCAGTCTGCTGTTTCACTCTTATGCATCCACATACAGTTAGTTTGTTTGAGGTTAAATTCTTCTACTAATAATATTTATATACTGTATTTACGCAAAATGACAGCAAGGTTGGGGATTATAATTTTTCAACAACAAACCTTGGCCCTATATACAATAATGAGAAAACGAAAGTACACCCTCTTGTGGTTCTACATTTTTATTTATCATTGCCTAATTATTTGCTTCTCACCAGCTTTCACAAACAAACAAATAATTCCAGGAGAAAAAAAMAAACAAAACCGTAACAGAATTCAGTATTTAGTTTTTTTTTTTGCAAAAAGGGAAACAACATTATGAAACCTGGTGGGGACGTATAAGTATACCCTTACCAAGTACTTTATATTTACAATCATTATGATATTAATTAGCAGACAGGTCTTACTAATGAAATGCACAATATTAGTTCATTAGTTTAATATTAGAGACCTTCAGTCAGGTCTGAAAATATGGCACTAATATATAGGTTTGCAAAATTTCCCTGAATAAAAACATAGATGATTGAATTTAGAAAAAAAAAAATATATTGACCTGAATATTGCACATTGATGACTGAAGATTCATTCACTTTCTCTATGTAAGTTTGATATAATATTTGCTCAAACATGATGGCCAAACCATTCTACAGAAATCTCAGAAATCTTTATCCTGTATACAGGGAGGCCTGGAGGCTATCCCAAGAGACTGAGGCCAAAAGGCAGGGTACCAATACATTGCACACACATACAGACTTCAGGCAAACTGGGAATACCAGTCAACTTGTCTTTGGGAAGAAACCGGAGTACACAGAGGGAACCCATCAAACACCGGAGAACATGCAAACTCCATGCTCACAGAGACAGGAATGGAACACGGACCCTGGAGGTGCAAGGCAACAGTGCTAACCACTATAAGCCACCATGCCATCCCTACAGAAATCTGAAAAAAATTACTGTTTTAAGAATTTTATTCTGTTTACTCTCACAAAAAAAGGTTGTGACGAGACAAAATTTGTTTCAAAATCATCATCAAGAACTATTGAAGTGTTTTTTTGATTTATTTTTAAATGGTGAACAGTTTCCTACAGTCAAACGTCAAACGGCAAATTAGGCATTTCCAAACTGCCCGTAGTGTGTGGGTGAGTGTGTGTGTGCATGTGCCCTGTGATGGACTGGTACCCCATCCAGGGTGTGTCTTGCCTCTAGGATAGGGATTGCCTCCCGTGAACCTGTACAAGATAGGAATCATAGAGAATGAGTCAGAGTGAATAAATGTTGAACTGAAATGAGCTAAAATGTGAAATTATGTGGGCAGGGAATTAAATTGTGTTTCTGCGTTCAACATTGATTAATTTGTCTTTAGCGAAGGAATCAGGGGAAAAAAGACATTTGAGTCTGAGCCTCATTCTTGAGAGTCAAGGTTATATCACCAGACTCTCATGCTCTTCATAGTTTTGTTTTTGGTAATCACTCTCTCTGTGCATGTGCATAACTTTGGATAAACATAGCTATAAACATATAAACATATAGGGTCCAGTTAAGCATCTTAGAATCAGCAACTAGGATAGATTCATCTGGAGTGGAAGTTCTCACATAACACATTGCCATGAGCAACGAGACAAACATTACTAAAAGCAAATGAAAAAAAAAAAATGCAACAAAACTGAAGAAAGCTGAAATCAGAAATGGTCAGCAAATCCAAGCAAAAAACAGATAGACAAAGAGTGGAGTCCATAGCAAAGATGCAATTCACACAAGACACATGGCAATGCTGCTTGGATCATATAAATGAGAGTGTATCTTAACATGATGTTATTGTGCATGCATAGCACGGTGCAGATTGGGCAGGGACATGGATTCGGTAACCACAGCTGTTACAAACTGTGATTGATGCCCAGGGTCCAAAGATCCTCCATTTTCAGAGCTCTACAGATAAAACATAAAGCTTACCAAATTTCAACATCATTATTTCTTTTAGTACCTCATGTAGGATGATTATTTTGCAATATGGGATGTAAATTCAATCAGTTATTTATTTATTTATTTATTTATTTGAAAGAACAGCCAGAGTTGATGGTGGCAAATATCCCTGAGATGACAAAAGGAAGCTACCTTGAAAGAAACCAGACTGGAGTGATACCAGATAGTGTGACCATGAAGTAACCATAATGTAATAATGTAATTAGGTTGGAAGTTCAAATATATAACAGKAAAGTKGTTTCATTTTATTATAAAGTACACTTTCACTGATAAAGGCTCAGGTACAAAATAGTTTGAGGTAATTTTTTTTGATAGTTTCCTATAACTCTGTATCCCAAGCAGACCATATGGGGTCATCCTTAGCAACAGCTTGATGTCTCCATGCAATGTGGACTCCAGAAAAAAAAACGTAGAGCTTCAGGGTGTGTGAGGAAACATTCGGAGGGCAGGAGTGATTGAGATCACTAGTAACTCAGGAGTGGCATGTGTAGCTCCACAGTCAATCTATTAATCCACATAATGGATAAAGTCAATGTACTAATTATGTCAGCAGAACTAAAAAYGAGAGCCAGAAGGAAACACAGACATGAGGGCTCCTTGGGAAATAAAGCAACCATTAGTGACAGTGTCAAAAGACAGCATACAAGTTTTCATCATTGTGAAATCAATGCACCAATGCAGTATCGATAATATAGGGCTGATGTGCTCGTATCTTTTGGTACTAGAAAGGACTCTGGCTTATGCATTCTGCTGGCCCATTGGTCAAGGGTATCAAGAAGTTTTTTTTTTTCAATCATAGTCTTCTGTGCAGTAGAGGACTTGGCCTCAAAATATTAACCCAAATTTTTTTTAAATAAAATATTTTGTTTACTTTTTTTTTTAATCAGCATTTTTTTAAAACTATCTGCAAGTGACACACCAATAATGAGCCCTGATAAAAAAAAAGAAGAAGAAAAAAGTACAAAGCTGTGGCAAAAAATTGTGGTACACACTCAATAATAATTCTTCTAAAATCTCATGAACAGTTGGTAGCTTAGTGATTAAAGCATTGGCCTATAGTTTGGAAAGTCCCAGGTTCAAATCCCATGACCACCATGTTGTCCCTTAACCATCATATGTATAATGACATAAAAACACAAGTCTTTCTGGATAAGGGATATGTGGTGGCCACATTGCTTAAAGATCTCTATATGTTGTGACATWTACACAACTCAGTGGCCAAGGTGAATGAGATTACATCAATTACTAGGAAGTCCCTTAAGGGACACACCWTTTTATGTAATTAATCACGTTTGAGTTTAGTTTAATGTTTACCCTGTCGAATGCCTGCCATGTTTTTTACATAATCAAAACATTATGAGTTCACGGATTAGTATAGATTATATAGACACCCAATATCCAATATACCAAATGTCAGCTCAATCAGAAGCACATTTCTTGARAAACAGTTATCTGAACTTAGCTCAGTACCTGTATATGACTTAACTCAGCATGTTGTTCTAACAAGTGAAATAAGTAATGTTTATTTATGTTAATTTTGGTGATTTAAGCTGTAAAATGGTRGCTGACAAGACAACTGATTTCACTTTACTGGACCCTATTAGTTTGACAATTTTATTTGTTTTTTCATAGTTAGTATAAATTTAATATAATAAATTCAAAAGTAAATTAGACCTACATCACAGCATAATWGCATATAAAGACGATTTTGAAAACTGTATCATTCTGGGAAAGTTTTAATGATCAAGATAAGCTGTATAAAACATCAATCTGAGAGGATGAAGTAGCTACTGTATGATTTAACATTAATAGGCGTAGTCTAAAGTAAATTAGCTGACACTTATTAGAATATAAAGAATATTGAAAGTGTTAAATGTTCTTAATAAATGACTTACAAATGATTACAATTTCCCAACTAATCTAATGGACATAATAACTACTGTAGCTTGGTGCTTAGCCTTTAGCCAGTTAACTAACTTACTAGCTAGCTAGATCAAATAACATTACCTGAATTTATATACTTCATAACTTGATATATCATTATAAGTTGCTATACATACAGTACACATACATACAGTGTGTTACTTTTCTGGTATCTAGGTGGTGGAATGAACTTTCTCTCTGGCAATCTTTAAACAACAAATTTAGACATATTATGTTTCTTTAATACTTCTGTTGATCCCTTCTTACCCACCATTTTTTTGAGAGATTTAAGTAAACAGTACAGAAAACGTATTATGGGAAATTCATAAAACTGCTACAATAAGCATCCCTTTTGACAATGTTTGACCATGATATGCATGGGTTGACCTGAAACAAATTTTTAATACATAGAAAAAAAATCTGGGACAGTTCTGGGAAGAGCTCCTTCCAGGGACAGGTTTTCAAAATCAGGGACTGTGATTTGTCTTGAAATATATTTAGGTAGGGGGTACAAGACAGAATAACATACACGTACTGTAAATGGATTCATCTACTACTACTATCGTCCTTTATCAAGGTTACCCAGCAGAACATTGTCCAGAGCATTATCTCGGCCTCCGCCACTTACCTCCTTCCCATAAGGCGTCCTAATGCTAATCTCTTCCTCAGGTATTTGAGGCACACACCTGGTCCACATGTAGACACTTTTTTATTGCTACATGGACCAGTTCTGATACTCACATGCTTATTTTAGGCACTTTCGCTATTAGACAGGTGTAAGCATGGGCACTTTGTGTACACAAGCATACTGCATTATGGTTCAGATACTGACACCTATCTATCGTAGCCAACATTAAACTTTTCTGTATTGTGTTCTGTGAGATCAGATCAGATCCGGTGGGCTAGCCTTTACTCCTCATGCACATCCATGATCCCCGGTCACTGGTACAACAGATGTTCTTCCTTGACCACTTTTGGTAGGAGATAACCATTGCATACTTGGAAGCACTCCACATGACCTGCTGTTTTGGAAAGTCAGCTAGACATTGTCAAAGTAATTTTTTTCTAACTGCAATTTTTTTTTTTTTTGCCTAATATATTCCAGATCTTGACAAGTTTCATTTTAATGACATAATCTACACTAATCATTTCAATTCTCAGGATTTTAACATTTTGCCTAAGGTTTTGGGTATGCAAAGTGTGTTTACATTCTTGTTTCAGGTCTGTGAAAACAGCCCTAAAATCCTATTATGAAATTTAGTTTAAAATCAAATTGGACTGTGGTAAATGAATCTTGAAGCTTTGTTGTTTTGTCAAAAGCCAAGTTATCAAGCAGGACAAATAATTTTTGTAGTGCAGCTCACAAGATAAGGGCAAAGGCATAAAAAACTGTGTTATAGTGCCACCATCAGTCTGATCAGCCCATCTTTTTTTTTCCCCCCCCTCGGAATGGGGAGGGCGTACTACCTACTGACCTAGTTTCATGCTACGACCTGGAGTTTGGTTTGCACCGTTCGTTTTAGGGCAAAAAAATAAATCAATAAATAAACCGTATTCTGGGGTATGTTACAACTAAAACTGGTGTCTCCACCCGCTATAAAAAGGCAAAACTTCCTGTACCCTAAAAGCCTGCAGTACACTGGAGATGTGCAGCCACGTTTACTCTGTGTATTTTATTTTGTCATGTGCCTGCCATTTTTTATGCTACATCTACGTGGAAGGTCTTGGACGATAAAGCGCAGTGTGTCTTTTACTATGCTGTTACTTGTTTTGCCAGTGTAAGAGTCAATTTTGTATGCGCACATCAAACACAAGCCACCTTGGACTGCAGAACACCACTTCACGCGCGGTCCTGTCACAATATATCACAGGAATGAATAAAGATAAACTTGTACATTATAACTCGCCTGCTCGGTCTACACTACATCTAGAGGTAACCTGCAAACCTTCAAAGATTAACGCTCATTACTCCAGACACGCGCGCAACCATGACTTTTAGAGGCCCCTACCTGCGTGTGTGTGTGTGTGTTATACACCTAGTTTATGGAGTGGTATAGAGGTGTCTGTGATAAAAGCTGGTATGGGGCGTGTGCGCGTGTGCGCGCGCGCGCGTAAATGGCTTCACTAATCACTGCGTTCGCGGAGCGCTGATTTACGGCGGCTGCTGAATGCGCTCCATGATTAGAGGGGCCGGCACTAAGTGCATTCTGGGGCGTCTCGGCGTGACGGCGGAGAAAATAGGCGCTTTATTTATCGTCCTTTTTGCCGGGCGAAAAAGTCCTCTCCAAATTGAAATATAGCGCGAGTTTACTCTCCTGATTAGGGCCCAAGGCTATCATCAAAACGGAGAGTTACACCTAATTGTGGCCGGATTAATGTGCTCCGAGTGACAGCAATAAACCTCGTGAACGACTCGTGGCCCACACACACACACACACACACACAAGTGGAGGCCGGCTTGTACCTACTCTATAGGAGATGTGCATTTCTCACTTCAATATTATAGCATTATGCTCATATTCTACAAATATATAACTATAATAATAATAATTATTATTATTATGATGATGATGATGAACACGAAGTGCTTTTTACTACTCATGAGAGTTCTATGTGAATTTTTTTTTTTAAACGGATGCAGGCCTATTATTTTTCTAATCTGACATTAGACACGCGACATGAGGAGCATTCACACCGACCCAAAACGCCGACTTTTAGATGCTAAACAGAGTTGTTATAGAGGGAATGCTAATTGGGTAAATGTAGTCCATTTGTGTTATCCCGGATTTGAACCCCCCCAGAACACACACACACACACACACACACACACACACACCGGTCACAGACCCCGAGTTAGTCTTAAAGCTCTAAAACAGAGTGGATTAGCGTGAAGTGGGCCACATAATCTCCGTTCAACTTTCTCCATTGAACTGCGCAATTAGAGGCCAGTCACTCTGCTTTTGACGCGCGCGCCTGCGGGACCGCGAGCTGAACAAAGGGACCACCGCTTTTTTAAATGCGCTTTTTATTATTATTATTATTATTATTTCGGGAGCCGCCTGTCAGTCTATTAAATGTCCCGCGAGGCCTACAGGGACATGTTGGATGAGGAATATAAAAGGCGAGTGCCAAACGTCCCCTTGGTTTTTTTTTGTTGTTGTTTTTTTTAGCGTAAGTGTCCCGATTCATACTTGCGCAAAATGAGATGCGCATTTAAACTCGCATGACCATACCCGGCCCGCCTCTGAACGCGCACTTAATTATTTGAGGGCTTGCGCCTCTGCCTGATAATCATTTTTTTTAATCCTGTGGAAAAAGTCATTTCATCATGGGGAAGAATGTTTCTAAATGGAGAAATTAGCATGCTGATGAGAGCGCGTGGGGAAATCGGAGCCAAAGACGAGACAAGAGTGTCAGAGTGCTGGGAGGCGGCGTTTAATGACACGCCGTGCGCTTTCCCGTGACATCATTATGGCCGATCCCTAACCAGGCCTGCCTCTCGCTTAAAARCAGAATACCATATAGACTGTCAATCCCCTTGGGGCAGGATATCTGTGTGTGTCCGTCTATTGCTTCCTCGGCCCCTAAAGAGGCGCGACACAAATAGCCAATTTGTAATCCATATTGAGAGGAGGGGGAAGCGCTCCCTTTTGTTTTCCTCTTTTTTTTTTTCGTCCTCATGGCGAGCACTCCTCTCATGCTGTTACCAGATTCGCCTGTCAGTATGCGCAGCTGCGCGCGTTTTATCTATCCATCTATCCATCTATGTCTTTCCATACCACCCAAATTATATCTGCTTAGTAGTTGTCCTGTGGTGATTCCTAGTCAGTGATATAGTAAGTAAAGCCTTTATTTTGTCACATGTACATTACAGCACAGTGAAATTCCTTCTTCGCATATCCCAGTGTAACTGGGGTCAGAGCGCAGGGTCAGCCATGGTACAGCAGTTAGGGTTAAGGGCCGCGCTCAAAGGCCCAACAATGGCAACCTGGCTGAGCTGGGAATTGAACYGCCGATTGATTCCGATCAGTAACTCAGTGCCTTAGCCCTCTGAGCCACCACTGCCCCTAAAATATAAAAAAAATATAAGAGGTGGTGATAGGTGTACACACAGCTTAGAGCACCAGATGGCCTATAACAGTTCATAACCGTATTTAATTCATGTGTAAACGCAGTGGTTGCACCCCTCAGGTTAACCCAGTTGACTTTTATAACAGAGACCACTGGTGGCTCAAATGGTTAATGTTACAAACTAGAAGGCCCAGCACAAGCCTACTCCCACTGTTGGCCCCTCTACCTTCTGTGCTCCATCATGGCTAAACCCAGTGCTCTCAAGTTCACTGCGCTGCAATGTACATGTGACAAACCATTATAGGAATTATCATATAATAAACAGAAAGGTTATTTAGGATACAAGAATCAGTCGGGTCAATTATAGTCTTCTGTTAAATGTGTATATACAGTAATGTAATGCTGTTTTATGAAGTAGTAGTAAAATTTCTTGAGAATGACTTCTGGCGCTGTAAGCAATGTATTCCAAGAAGCTGCTACAGAATACTGTTCTATACTACCTTACGATTTTACAATAATTTAATTTAGTAATATAATATTGCTGATTTAATTTTATACTTCATGGATTGTACATACACTACACAAAGGAAAAAAAGAAGATTCCTTTAATAATCTATTTGGTATGCCTTGATCTACATCTGCTCTTTTTAACCACCATCCATTCTGAAACGTCCTCTCACAAGCCTCCTTTCTAAAGCATCCACTTGATTAAGCCACTGACGGCATCCTAATTGTTTATGAAAGAAGCCTTAATGTAAAAAGCCAGACAGGAGAGTGAGTGCCGATAAGATTGTTTTAATGCTTTAGACATGTTTTTTTTTTTTTTTTTTTACTTCACAGGGAGAAATGTTGGCCATGAAGAAAGATGCATTTATGCAGGTCTTTGTTAGGCTTTGACTTCAAAATTTGCACAGCTCTGTGTATTTGTGAGTGCCAGGAAGGCGACCTTTATACAACCAAATTAGGGCTGAATAGACCAGTCAAGCATGTCACCCAAATCCACTCTAGGTGCTCAAGCCCTTCAGTTCATTAATCCATATTAACTCACTTTGATTCCTCCTTGTAGCGCTCAATTTACACTAGCATTTGTGCACTCACTCACACACACACACACACACACACACACACACACACACACACATAGAGGCCTATATATGCATTTGTCTGTTTACCTTTAATTAACCAACTAGAGCTTTTCTTCACTGGCTAAAACACACTGAGTCGTGTTTTATAGCGCCAATAGAGCCAATTCAGACCCTTCAATTCACAATAAGCAACTAATTAAGATGGTATGGAGTGTACTCTTAGCTTTTGCCATAACAGCACTTTCTACATTTTCTGTAAGAATAAGTAAAAAAATTTAAAAAATAAATCAGCCAGGTGCTCATAAAACACCTGCCATAATGGCGCTTATGCCTTTGCACCAAGTGGGACATTAGGTCCTAAATGGAGGTTTTAATGTGAAAAGAAAACACTCTTAACCATGAGAATACATTTTAGTCAGCCTATTATTGAGCAATTACAAATTGCAGCGCAGTAATCAAGTGGAATTTTATTGCAGCTTTTAGCAATCAAATCTTCATCTCTATGAAGGATAATAATTTGAATGCCTTAAAAAAGGATAATGTCATAATTTTGTCACTACTGAAATATTAACTGAAGCAATAAAAGCCAAAGAGCAGAAATTAAATGTTAGCATGACTTCTGCTTGCATATATATTGGTGTGGCTCATTCCATTCATAACTGCATGCTATATTGATTGAGCTTTATTGCTCTACACACTTAGGCAGACTTGGAATAATAATCATTTGCAAAAAAAAAAAAGTGTTAGTGGGATTTTTCACATTCAGGTACAGAATAACCTTTGACCTCTAGGTTATTGGTCATATATTATCACAACCAAATACATCAGAGTTCATCACAGGTTTACACACAAGAGACAAGCAAGCCATTGTACTTTTCGCAAATCCTGCATCTCTCTCTCTCTCTCTCTCTCTCTCTGTCACACACACAGATATTCTGTTTAATCTCAAAATTTCAAATCCTAGCACATGGGCTAGAGGTATAGTAAAGGCCAAAGGATAGAGCATTTCTCTCTCAAAGAGACTGATAGCTTCAACTAATATTCCCATAATTTGCCCCTGTTACCATCAATAAAATATTTTAGCGATATGATAGTGATAGTGACTAGCTACAGGTTATTTTTGTGCAATAATTAAATATAAAAACATAATAAGAATCATCTGATCGTAGCAGGGCAGCCCGGTGGTGTAGTGGTTAGCACTGTCGCCTTGCACCTCCARGGTCCGTGTTCCATTCCTGTCTCTGTGTGCATGGAGTTTGCATGTTCTCCCCGTGCTTGGTGGGTTTCCTCAGTTACTCCGGTTTCCTCCCACAGTCCAAAGACATGTAGGTTAGGTTAATTGACATTTCCAAATTGGCCGGTGTGTGTGTGTGTGTGTGTGTGTGTGCCCTGCGATGGATTAGCACCCTGTCTAGGGTGTACCCCGCCTTGTGCCCTATGTCTCCTGGGATAGGCTCCAGGCCCCCCGTTACCCTGTATACAGGATAAAGCGGTATAGATGATGTGTGTGTGTGTGTGTGTGTGTGTGTGTGTGTGATGTATGATTGTAGTGGGCATTATACGCAGATGAACAACATGTAACTTATTCATTGTGCCATTATTTATTTAACAATTTTTTTTTTGTAAAAAACATTCATGTTTTTTAAAAAACAGACATTCTGATATAGATTTGCTGCTTTGCTTTGGATAATTCTCCTCTTGCATTACTAAATTTCGGCCATGTTTGGCTGTTGGATAGATGGTCTGGTATTTGTCTCTGGTATACAGACAAGTTCATAAGTGACTCAATGACTGCAAAGTGACCAAGTCCTGTGGCTGCAAAACAAGCCCAAATCATCACCCCTCCATCTTTGTGCTTGATAGTAGTTATGTTTTTTTTTGCTGCTGAAATTCTCTTTAGTTTTGCTTGGCTTAAGACAAGATGGTCCACAAGACATTATTTCAGAAGCCTTGTGCTTTGTTCAGATGCAGTTTTGTAAAGCTCAGACATTATTCCAACCCATCCAGACAAACCATATTTGTTCAGTCTTCTTCTAATTGTGCTGTCATGGACTTTATCATGCCATCAATGAGGCCTGTAGGATCTGAGCTTTTTGTGTATTTCTCTGAGCAYTTCACAGTCTGACCCTGTGGTGAATGTTCTGGGACGTCCACTCCTGGAAATATTGCCGCATGTCTTGCATGTTTTTCACTTCCTTCTTTCCTAATCTTTGTCATTGTAGAACGTTAAACTATAAATTGTTTGTGAATGGTTTTTATAACTCTTTCCAGATTGATATGCAGCAATAAATGCTTCTCTAAGACCACTGATTATGTCTTTCTCTCTTGGCATTGTGTTAACACACACCTGAATGCTCCAGACCAGCAAACTGCCAAAATTTCAGCTTTTATAGAGGTCTGCACACCTGCTGATGATCAGTTAATCATGGGCACCTGGCTTTAATTTACCCTCTTAATTCCTGTGGTGGCAGTAAGTGGGCACTTGCCCACATTCTTTTGTTTTTGACTTCAGTTTTATTCAATAAATAATGGCATGATAAAAAAAAAAATATATACAGTATATATATGTTATTGTTCAGGTTGAGGTTGTAGTCGCCTAAGATCTGCTACAATTTTTTTTATTATGTTTGTACACAAAAACAAACAGAATTAAAAGAGTGGTTACTATCTTTTCCCCATGAATATACTTTACTAATAACCATAGAGGTAGCAATAGTTCCTGTAAAACAATGTCTTGCACAAAAGGCATATTTATTATCAATAGATCATTTGTGAGGCCTGGCATAAAACATCTTTCAATTCATCCCGGACATTTTCAATTGGGTTAAGGTCACAGCTCTGTGTAAGCCACTGAAATTCCTCCACACCAATCTTGCCAAACCTTGCCTTATGAACCTTGCTTTGTTTACAGGGGAATCAAAAAGTGATGCCACAACTTTGGCAACAATTTGGCAAAGCATCGTATTGGGAACCTTCTAGATCTGCTCCCTTCCCTTAAAAAGCTTTGCAGCACTCTTGACTAAACGAAAATGGCTTATTCCATAACTCTTTTTTTTTTTTAAGAGAAAGCTCTATCCCTGCTGCAGTTTACATTATTTAAGGTACTAACAAATAACCAGCAATGTATAATTGAATAGGTATGGTAGATCATCATACATTACAAGCAGTTCACTCAGAAACTATAGAATGAGACCATTCAGTGCTTTAATGGTCAAAAGTAGTTTTTTTTTTAAATGAATGCAAAATTTCACTGGGAGCCAATGCAATGAGTGGTTTAGTGCAGACAACATAGGGGTGATATGATGATTATATCAAGTGGTTGCTGCTGCATTTTAGACTAACTGGAGCTTGTTTATGCATCTACTGGAAATGTCCAGACAGTGGGGCATCATGGTAAGCCAAACTGGAGGTAAAAAAAAAACCAAACAAGCTTGTTTTTCCTACATTTTTATTATACTACTGTTCTCTTTATGAGACTTTTATGAAGACTTTTTTTACTGCAGCACATTATGAAACAGAAAGGCCATTTAGAGTTACTATTTAATTGGAAAGTATGGAAATTTGTACCATGTTTCTAATTAAATTACCCAGATGAAGCATATACAGGGGGAAAAAATCAGTTACTTTTACTACTTTAATTATGTCATTTACCAGTTTAACTGCAGTTGTCTCTGTGCTATGTTGCGGCCTAAATCCTGACTGATACATCTCATGAATATTTTTCCTCTGGAGGTATGAGCATAGCTGCTGTGCTACTATTTCTAGGATTTCGGAGAAAAGGGGGGATTTGATATTGACCTATAGGTGTACAGCTGTCAATGATTCAGGGTTGATTTTTTAAATTAGAAGTTTAATGACTGCTATTTTAAAAGGATGTAGTACATCCTTTTAAAATAGCAATTTTATTATGATTATAAGTGGAATTATTTCAGACTCACGAAAGAGAGTAAAACATTGTAATCAGTGGTCTAATATAGTTATATCGTCATATACATTAAGACTAATCAAATGGTCAAATCTGGGAGTTAATCTGGCTAATTTTAAAGCGTCTTTTCAGTTTTGTTATCAAAAATATTAATGACATCCTCGCTACTACATTAGTGGTGTGCATTTGTCTGTGGTGGTCTGATTCTTAGTTCATTTTGTTACAGTATTAAATAAGAATCTATCCATGTACATTCTAGTTTTCAAGCATATGTAATATTTATACCACAGAGCTACACTACCTAGAGCAAACAAAACATTTACCCTGCATTTAGTCATCTGTTCAAGTCAGACAGTGAGCCAATCGAAGTTGCTAAAGCTCTGTGCAGTAGCTTACATGAATAGTAATTTAATGTGGTAGKGTACATAGGTTATTACTAGGACATTTTAAATGAGATTAGAATGATAATGAGATAATGCAATGTTTCTGTTTGCAGTTTAACATGGTATTTTCTGTCAGATCAGTAATAGTTTCATTAACAAATWATTCATATTTAATAGTCTTACCTGCAGATCAGTGGTCCTGGTGTTCACTTAGTTTGAGTAAATTTTATCTAAAAAAAATGGTTTTACATTTTCATTCAGCTCAGAGATCAGACAGTTCCAACAAAGTGTAACCTGTTCTTAGCCTATGAGCTATGCTGACCACCTGGACCAATAGCAGCAGTTCAGTGACCATGACCTGTCACAAGCTTCGTCGCCACTACATGTTGGGACTGGGTCAAAGCAAAATCCATGGAGCTCCTGCTGCAAAAGAAGATAGCAGAGAATATAGCAGAATTTTATTTCCTGATAACTACAACCCCGCTTTGTGTATGCACGGTTGGTTGCTAGATGGCTGAGATGGTGTTGTTGTCCATCATGTTAAAGTACTATTAGTAAAAGTTGCTAATATAAATACCAACTGAAAATATATTGGTAAAAAGGAGTCAATATTTTCACTCAGCCTATTGTTAGAATGAATAAATCCCTTCCCTCCCCTCAATTTTCAGATTTTCAACCATCTGAACATCTCTTTCTCTTATAAAACTTAAGAGAAAGTCATGGCATTGCTACAGAACTATCAAGAGCTTCAGGTGTGACAAAGTGCATGTTCATGAGACTCAACCGTTACATCCAATGCAAAAAATCCTCATCAAGCACATATTTTTGAATAATTAAATAACCCCTATAAAATGCATTTGGTAGAAAATTATTGGCAGAAATATCAAGGTTAACTGAATATCATATCATATGAAAACAAACCTAAACGCTATCCATAAAAATAATTTGAGAGTTAATCAAAAACTTAATTTTGTTCCACAGACTATTATAGGATAGGTGGGGTTTAAAAACACTATGTGCAAATGGGTGCCAATTCCAAATGATTGTAAATTGCTCTGAATACCATCCCAAGAATAACTTTGAATGTCATACTTTCTAAACATTGCACACTTTTAACAACAAATAATACATTTAGTATTGTATTACTTTTTGAGTTTGCCTTGTGCCTGTTCAGCATTTGTCGCCTTGTCTGGACTATATACACATTCATCATTTATTCAAGGGCCATGTTTTATAGCCGAATCGGTGTTACACAGCGTATTTCACTGGGCCCTGGAGAGAGAAGCCTGAGGCAGTGCTGACATTAGAAGAGAATTTGTATTATATTAGAGAGGATATAATTCAGTTGATAAGAACACTAAAAGTTCTGCTGCTCTCCAAAACAAAACAACACACACACACACACACACACACACAAAACCTCCCCCACAGAATCAGATTTATTGAGTTTTAAAAAAGACAGTCAGTTTTAGCAATAGAATTTAAGTAGCAACTCTTTTTGTATATTGTGAAATAATGATACTTTAACAGTAGATATTTACAACGGAAATTAAATTACCTAATAGGAATTAGGAATATCTAATAAAATGCTTTGCAGATTACTAATTCACTAATTACTATTATAGTATGCATTTAATCTATGTAGAACAACTTAGAAGGGTATTTGGTTATGAAGTGTGACATATTCAAGCTTTACTAAGRGAGTAGCCATGTTTATACACGCAATCTTAAATAGATTAGATTAGATTATTGTCCTCACACCTGCATGTTATTTATGTCGAGTCCCCTAAGTTTCTTCTTTCATCYGATCATTTTGATTCATACACATTTCCATAACTTCTTAATTCTGTAAAGCTGCTTTGCGACAATAACCATTGTTAAAAGCACTATACAAAAAGATATCGAATTGAATAATAGAGTGCCAAATATTMACAGTGATMGTTCTTCTCGCATGCAAGCTTGTTTCTTTCYATCACAGTAGGTCTTGTGATAAAATCTTCAAGTTGAGCAATTCCACGGGTTCTCCTGCGGTTCTCTATTTTCATAGGAAACCATGTAGGTGTGTGTCATCCAATGGATATTCCTGGATTGTGGCGGTATTTGTGGTAAACACAGCATATTTTTTAATAATATTTCTCATAATCAAGGAAAAACTTGCTTTGTTCAATGTTCTCACCAATGATGATAAATGATACCAGTTCAGTTTCAGGCTTCCTGAACCACAAATTTGAGACTTCTAGATGAAACCACATGAACACACAATCATAGCAATTAATTCCCAGGGTCTTATTTAAGCCACGTACAGCCAGCTACTAATTAACTGCATGGTTGCCGTTACAGCATGTGAGCATGTGGCTCAAATAGGCAGTTGCCATGGCAATACAGTCGTATCTTTCTCTGGCTCGCACACAATTCAATGTCACTGCAAAGCTTTGACAGTTCTGTGTTTTTACAGCAGATATTAAAAAAATAGGCATTCAGAGTTTAAAAATAATTACAATCACTAGAATGTCTCCCAACTCTTTGATTTCTTGCTTTAGTTCGGAGCAAGACAGAAACAAGCACTTCAGTCACAACACGGAGACATCAGTGTCATTCAACAACAGAAAAATTCTATTCCATCAACAAAAGCAGGTATAGCCCATTTTCACTGCACTGAAATGGGACATTCAGAAATGCRCTTTTACCTTCTTCTTGGGGCCTCAATGAATAAACACTCAAGTTTTATTTCTATAAAAGAAAATAAACTGACATTATTTAAAAAAACTTGTCTTTATTTAATCTTTTTTTCCTCCCAATATTTAAAGCAACTTTTCCAGTGGGTCAAAACCCCACAATCCTTGCATTCAAGATTAATAATTGTGTGTGTGTCCACATTCTAATAGCTCTGTGGCATCCTTACAACCTACACTTAGGCACGATGGAGAGAGATGCACTCACTTTCTCATAAAAATGACAACAGGGCGGCCTTTTCGATGATGGCCCAAAGTGCATGTATATATGAGAGTTATAGCTATAGCCTGGAAGACTGGTCTCTAATCCTGAATAAAGAACAGCATGCAATAAAGGAGCATAAAGTTCCCCAATCTCCATTTATCTGTAGTGTAGGTGTATTTACTACTGAATTTTAATGTTTCTCTGTGCTGAGTAAAAATGCAAAACTGTTTACACATTATAATAGTAATACACTAATGGTGGTCTAAGGGCAGTTGTTGAAATCATTTAAAGAAGTGATGCAAAACAGGACACAAGTACATCATAATTCAAGAATGAAGAGCCTAAGAATAAGACAGACAAAATATTAAACGGCAGACATTTCTTTTTAACAGATCCACACAGCTATTCTGCTACTGTAACCATACATTTGACCTTCTGTTGTCACATTTCAGAAAACAATGCAGCTTTTAAGCGTTTTCTTAAAAATACCTTTGATTCAAGAATGCATGAATGCAATTTTCACAAATAAAAGAATGTAATATGATTACMGATGATTAGTTTTTGAGTGCGTCAAACAGGTTTTCATTTATTTTTTAGAAAAGTGAAAAGCTTCTCAATACAGGGAAAAGGTGGTAAGTGCACATATGCAGTAGACATGCAGTAGATATGGCCATTGCGTGAAGGAATACTGCTGAAGTATTCCTTCACGCAAGCTTTCTATGCAAGAAAGACCTAATTAGAGTAACGCAATCGCCTTTTGTTAAACCAGTGCTACAATTAGGAAATAAAAGTCATGAACTATAGGTCATGATCTGGACTTTGAAAGTCTTCTTATCTTTTGTAATTTATCGACATTTAAATGATCATACATTTAAAAACGTGTATCTGGAGGCATTTTGTGTTTTGTCCGTCTAGAAGACTACAGATCTGGATGAAACAAAATAGTCAGTTTGCAATAAAGTCGGCTTAAATTGCTAGTCCAAAAATAATTTCAGAAAAACAGAGGGAAACTATAGGTTTGGTTTGCTATTTATAGTAACTGGATGACACAAAATGTGTTCTCGCTCGCTCTCTCCTACTCACAGGAATACAAAATGGTCAGCTGGTAAATTTGTTGCAGGTTTTTGTCGAGGTGTGTGATAAAAGGTGCAAGTCTAGGGGGCACCAAGTGCTATCTGGAGCTCGTGCAGCAGCATGGAGCCGATGACCGTCTTTTCTGTGTTGACAGTTAGTTGAGCGCTGGCATCTTTCTGCATCACACACACCAACACCAGGGAGCCCGAGCTCACCAGCTTGGCTGCAAACCTACACCAAAAAAAAAAAAAAAAAAAAACCAACACACATTAAAATACAATTTTGTAGAAAATAATCTAACACGCGGTTGTCTTATAACGCTGTTTATTATGCATCCATCTAGTTACATAAGAGGATGAGGGTGAGCATAAATAATATATTTGGTTGGTGGTTTGGTGATTTAACTTTTTCTGAGAAGGTTTTTATCCAGACAGAGATGTAGTCAGAATTTTTTAAAAAAGTCAGGAAAAAAGGGGGGAAAAAAAAAAAAAAAAAAAACTTAAATTGTTTCTGATGGCCCCAATTCTCTTCTGTACTTAAGGGACGGTACCACTGGCCAATGAAATTGATTAAAACATGTTGCAGTTGGACAATTTTTTAAAACTGCCAAATACAGTTCCAGGATGAACTACAGCAGCACTATTCTGCACCCAACACATTTATATGATCTTAAAAGTCAATTACTGATTTTTTTAAGCAACCATTGACACATTTAGCAAAAATTAACACGATACAAAAACACGACACAGCAAGACAGACCATGGAGCGCATATGGGTGAGTAAGTATAGCATATGTTGCAAATAATAAAAACWAAATTACATGTAATTTTATTCCTGGCTCCGGACTTTTGCACACAAATAAACAAAAACCAGTCCTGAAATTCAGACAAAGACTAAAAAACAACGAATATTCATTTATGATGAACCAACATAATAATATGTTGCACGTTTTCCAGTGGCCACCTTAAATGTTACATGCGCACACACAGCTCTTCTGAACTAAGTCGAAATGTGCAAGTACTTGGGTAAATTCTTTTTTTTAGTGAACCACAATTATCAATATTAACTGTAGTTTACATGCCTAAATGTAAAAATCAAGAAATTAAAGCTGAAAACCTGTGCCTTCTCATGTGTTTCTTTTGATCTCAAACCCATATTTATTTACTTTATAAMAAGCTATGAATCATTTTATTGTCTGTCTCTATCCAAGCAAGATATCACACAAAGACAACCAGCTTGTTAGGTCTGTTTATTGATACTCCTCAGATGACAAAGCTACCTTATTAAAAAAATGGCCACCACAAATATAATGCCTATAAAAAAAACTCCAATTACTGAGTGACCAGTGAAGACCACTAAGACATTTCTTACAGGCAGAAATTCAGACTTTGGCACAATTATGATTGACACATTTACAAGCACTTTAATTCAAACACATTACGTGTGTTCCTATGAATAGAATACCTTTTTGGTATTCAGAGAGTTATGTAAAGGAATACCGCTTTATAGGAAACCAGAGCTACAGAGGAGTCAGATTTTTTTTTTTTTCATTTAAATTATAAATATGGGCAATTTCAAAATTCAGCCAAATAATTTGCTTTTTCTTCATTCTAACTGAACCACTGGATTAATGGATATTAGGCAGTATATCAACAAAGCTATTAAGAAGCTTTGTAAAATAATTCGAGCACAGACAAAAAAAGAATTTGCTAAGTAGAAAACAAACCGAACGTGTTCACTCAGGAGGAGGCGCAGCTAGTCTATTATGCCAGCTGATTAAAAAGCTATTAGGAGCTGAGAGAGGCCGTCTGTCAATCGTTTTCTCCCACATGCCCACCCACCTGCCCTGTACAGACACTGGGGTCAGAGAGCATCTCAAGGGGGAGGGTTTGTGCGACACAAAGAGCACACGTATGTGTGTATATCTGAGGTTGATTTTGTAGTGCAGTGAGTGAAAGCCCCTGACACACACACACACACACACACACACACACACACACGCCATCTGCTTTCGTTTTGAGACCATATCACAACAATGAAGTGTTTAGTACATGCACAGGTCCCCTTTTTTCAGTCACACACCTCCCACTGCCCAAGACAATGAACCACCCCACCCCATTTACCCCCTCCTACTCCCCCTCTTCCTAACCCAACAGACACATAAACCAACACAAATCCCTATTTAGCTGTGACAGCCTCACACAATCTTGCCTTCAGGGGCAGTCACAATTGCTAACCAGCTGCCCAAGGCCATACAAATACCACACTCACAAACACTTAGAAAAGCTACACTTGTGAGAATGTGTGGCCATGACACACCAGACCAGACTGATGATCACCTTATACCTTTTCAATCCTCCCCAAATTTCAACCAAAGCCGAGGGTCAACACCCATGTATGTTCTGTATCCAAGTGAAAAGACAGGCTCTGATACTGATGCTTTACTTTTGTTTGGAGCACAACTCCTGGACTGGATGGTCCTACATGAGTACCCCAAGAAGTTTCCTAAAAACTGTATTTGAGAATGACCAAGGATTAATAATAAGAATTGTACCTTCTCAGAACTGCTGATGTAATCATAAAGACTGCCCTTGACTCTTATTCATAATGTTTTCATGTAGACCATCTTTTCTACACATTCATAATATTTTCTTTTACTGAGCCACAACTGAATACTGCAGTAATGTACACAATATCCATCACCTAGAAGAGGATAGATTTAATTTTTCAGTCTGATCCCTCTTAAAATTTTTTTTTTCTTCCCGTCACTTTCATTTCTGGATTTAACTTTAGACCTGAAAAGTGCCCCCCCCCCACACACACACACATGTGATGTGGCAATAGTGTGTAATGTTATGACATTTTATTAAAAGAAAAGTAAACCCAGAAACACATTAAATGTTTCTATTCAAAGATTTGTCCAGTGTTTAGTGTTTCTGGCACTTCTYTTGATGGTTGCTGTGCTGATGTCATAAAAGAATAAAGCTAGAGTAGTTACAAGGGCATTTAACAGGAGAAAAAAAAATATCTCCCATGCATATTAATGAGAAATTAGTCATTAAAATAGGTCATTAGTATTCTCATGTTACTTTTATGTATCCATTAAAGACTGAATGTGACCCAGTACTGCTTCCTGGAATTAATAAAACATTAAAATAAAATATAAACAATAAAACAGATTGCTGCATCTGTAAAACTAATGCTTGTTAATTTCTGAGGGAAATGGACCTTACAAGCTTGTTGCCCCCAATACATCCATTTTAACCAAACATTATTATCAACACGTCGGCATGTCTGATAGTGACAAAAGAGGAAAATGCTTCTTTCAAGTGACTTTCTCTGTTTAGCACAGGTGTGCTGTCTACTGTTTTTTTTTTTATTTTTTTTTTTAACAAATTTTAAACAAGTTACTTTTTATAAATAGCTTTATGCATTTTGTCTTTTAGAATGTTTAAAAAGCAATGACACCTTGACAATGTGTTATTTCATTTAACAGTACTTTTTCAAAGTATACGCTTAAAACAAATCGATGGCAGTGGAGTAGACGATTCTGCATTACTTGTTGACTGATCACAATTTCCAAGGTCACCCTATCCTTTTTCCAGTGTAGTGATGATGACCGTTTAACACAAACAACACTGCCCTCTACTGATACACACAGGAACTAAACAAACAGCTAAATAATAATCCCAACACAATTCTGAAACGTATTCAAACAATTGTMTCKCTACTGCTTTTCGTTTCTTAATATTTGATACTGCTTTAATGGATTTTTACAATTTTTATGGAACCTCAACCAAAACACTGTGATTCAAACTGGAAGACGTTTTTCAGGGTCTACTTTTTCTACATTTTATTTATTAACAGACAATATTGTGCATGAATGTGCTGAATAACGCCCATTGTACATTGTGCTAATTTGATTAAATAAATGGTGAAC